>JAMKCH010019825.1:0-28220 GCA_023653785.1 Ophioderma brevispina
AAGTGTGGAGTGTATTTTGGTCATTTGGTCCCCTTTTTTGTGATACTACACTGGTATTTTACTTCAAAAAAATGGTTAACTGCTTTGTATTTTCGGAAAAGCGTATTTTACCCAACAGGGACAGGTGGCATTTCTAAGGAACAAATCCCATGTTAATATTTCTACGATAAGCTTAGAAAATAAAGATTCATCACTCCGAATCCTTTAAACTGGCTATATCGCATAAAAGACCCCGGTGAAAAGGGGCATCTCTCTGGCAAAATAATGAGCATTATGTACCTGAACGGTAAATTTACAACCCGGAGTCAACGCCTGAATTTCACATCCCATAATTTTAGCCTTTTATCATTCACAAATTCGAATTCATTTATATGAATACCTGTAAAATCTACGGCAGTGTCGCCACCCGATCTATCAGAGGACATCTTTTTTTTTAGAGCACATATTGTTAATAATTATACTTATTTTGTAAACAGAATGACACGTCTACAACATGACCACTACATTTTTGGTTCATGGAATATGTGAACTACACCTGGCACAAAAGTCTCTCGGCATGTTTTTTAGATCAGTAATGGTGCCAACGTGTTCTAAACCATTTTGAAATATCCGAAATATACATTTTAATGTCCGGTCTTCATCTTTCATGTAATACCTTGCTTGTAAAAAAACGTGTAGAAATGGATGAGATAAAACGGCCCAAAAGACGCGAACCCCCAAAACCAAAAGTTGCAGTTTTTGGATTTTTTCACTGGGCATTGTCAGTGTACTGGACCACGAACACGCGGGACCACAATCCATATTGCAGTAGGCTTTCTCCCCTTCTCGCTCATTCAAGATCGGACAACGGCTCTTGGTTGGGGTAAATCATTACACACGTATTATTGCGGTGTTTGTACCACACAGTGACCATTGAAAAACCCAAACTGCAACTTTTGGTTTTTGGTTTGCGTCTTTCGTCTACTCTATCTACGCCATTTTTGCACGCTTTTTTACAAGCGAGGTGTTTAAAGAATGAGCAAGACCTAGGCAACAAAATTTATATTGGAAACTTTCAAAATGGTCAGGCTTTGGTCACAATACTGATCGAAACTGCCGAGATACTTTTTGTCCAGGTGATTGAACTGGTTCACGATGAGTTACGAGGAATTAATTGAAAATCTCAATAAAAAATCATAACTTTCATTTTTTTTATTTTTTGCTTTTTTTAAGTTTTTTATTATTTTGAATTTAAATGAACTAAAAAGAATGATGGCACCAACTGAGACTTACTCTATATTAAGACAACATAATTAATAAGTCGGAAAATGGGAGGCTCGAACGGACTCGAACCGACTGTCACACCCAATTAAAAATCAATATTTCCTTAGCTTTGACCAGTGGGCCATCCAAGGTAGCTTAGAAGAATATCGGTCGAATTGTATTCCCTTGAACATTCCCGAGAAGTTTCCAAAACGAAATTTATATTATGGTAAAGGATATGACGTAGCTAAGTTGAGTATGTTATATAATTGGGTCTGGGCATCATTTTGTGCACTGTTCGTCGAGGGGCGGAGCCTCGAGACGAACATTGCACAAACTGATGCCCAGACCCGATTATCTAACATAATTCACCAGCTCAGTTAATGATCCGTCATACACTTAGCAGTCATCATTTCAAATATAAAGTAATAATGAATATGTGTTAAAATTCATATAAAATTCACCTAGGAAAATAAATAACTTTCACGATTTAAAACACCGGTCATCGATTGGCCTTGTAACTCAATCACATGTATCGATCCATTCGCAGTTTGTAAGGATATTGTTTTGTTGATGGTTTCCATCCCTAACATCTCCATATTAAAACCCTGGTGTTTGACCAGGTAATGAAGTCATATGAGCTTGCGAGGGGCATACAACGAGAGGTGGACAGATCAGCAGCAAATATTGCCAGCAGAGCTGCTATCCGCCAGTTAGTAAAAATCTGAGGATATTATTTAAAGTTGGCTTCTCCAATAAAGATATGTGGGTCCATCTTAGGCCTAGTACAGTGTATATGTAACACATGTCCACACGGCGGCTTAAAATTGGTAGTTCAGATCATTTTTGTATATTGTGCAACCACCAAAATGATTCTGGCAGCCTCAACGGAATAACTGCATGTTTAAGGATGTGGTGGCAGATTACTAACTTATGCCCGTTTATGGTAAATAGGATAATTTATCACAACAACAGCATGAGGGTTTTTTTGACAAAGCTATTATGGCGTGCATGAGTTACGCCTCTCATTAAAAGGTTGGATCATGTTACAAGCTATTGTCCAGTAATTATCTTTTTTGTTTTCGAGTAGCCACGGCCTTTCAAATGAAAGTAAACAGTAATGTCAAAAACATGTTTTTTTTTGTGGTCTGAGGGTTGGAATGACCCACGGTTCGTTTCGGTGGCAGTGGCGTACGTAACCAATGTTTTTTGTCGTGGGGCGGTTGGGGGGGGGGAGGGGGGGAGAGGGCACTACATTTTTCAGGGGCAACAGCAGGCGCCAATTTTCCGCCGTCGCTACGCTCGCATGGGTTTACCCATTTTGAAGAGCTAGGGTGGGGGTGGGGTGGGAGGGGTTGTCACCTTAATTACCTTCCCGTGCGTGCGTACAATGTCATTCTATATTTTTATTACATCTAGACAATGCGTCCGTAACTTAAGGCTCCCCTAAATCCGCAATTTTCTACATTAAATTTGTTAGTATAGTAACCGTGTGTGTCCCCAAAAAAACCGCAACACTTGGTGGCGGGCGCGATAAGTTTTGAAGAACAAGCACGTGACTACTTATTCTTGTTGTAAGGTAAGATGGGAACAGTTAGCCTAATATTCCTGAAAAATTCATAAAGGCAGAGTCAATAGTTTGTGAAGATATGACCCCAACATCAAATTTCACCCGCAGAACCCTTTTAACAAAATGAAGAGCTGATTTAACCACAAACGGGCAATGAAAGACAGAATGACAAATACAACATTGGTTGCAATCAATTTTAACGGGCCCAAGGTTTCGTGCAGAACGCCGTCTACTGGGTCAAATGACGCATGTACATTTTATTGTTATTATTTACTAATAATAAACATTAATTTTATTAGTGATAAAATATGTGTCAAGAAAATAAAACTATGAACTAAATCATAGCCAACTCCACATTACATAAATTGATCATGCGGTGGGCTGCAACTTGCTTGTTACTGAAAATATGTTACATTCTCAACTGTATTAAGGTAAAACCTATGTTGTCAACCAACAAACTCAAATAACATATCAGTATTATTCATTCTGTCAGTAATTAAATTTTGGGTAAGATAACTCCTTTGTGTGGCCGTCCAAAATGATGAATTATTAGCTCTAATTCAATGCGCCTAATGGACAAAACGAAGAGTTGTGTTGATCATACATTCCTAATTCGATCTTTAAGTGTGTTAAATGCATGTTTTTAGCGTTTAGTTATACCCAATGGAACCATTCATATGTTAAGTTGGGTTTGCAGCACCTGTCTTTTAAAAAAAGAGAAAATGGGGGACGGTTGTTTGGGAGGGGGAACTTAGAGATTCATATTGGTGGTTCTGGGCGCAACTACCGTACCATATTTGGTTAGTTTTATACGCCTCAGTTTGGTTAAATGGGCCCTGCAGGTTACTTGATGTCTGGGTCATATCTTAACAACTTTACTCTACCTTACTGAACTTTTCAGGGATTTTAGCAAACAGTCCCATCTCACCTTACAACAAAGGATAGTAGTCACGTGCTTTTTGTTCAAAACTTATGGCGTCCGCCACCAAGTGTTGCGTTTTGATTTGGGACACATCTGTATAATAGTATAACCTATGTTGTTTTTAATATGTAATTGACACACGTGCAGAAAATCACTCATATGGCAGGCTAATCCTCATACTTCTTTCACTATTTTTTGGTCATATTTATTTTTAATTATTTTTATTTCGGGACTTTCGTAAGTGTTTTTAACGGAAGCTTTGTTTCAACTGAAAATTTTTAGTTTTAGTGAAAACTTTTTTTTATTGTCAAAACTTAGTTTTATCGAGAAAAGTTATAAATATTTGACTGAAAAGTTTTTCATCCATAAAACCCTACTGTTCTTAAGATGTTTGGGTCTGAGTTTGTCAGGGATCATTTTGAACTGAGAATTCCAAGGTACTAAATTGCTTTTTTGAGTTATGTGCGAGATTTTTGAAATTTATATTTTCTAAGCTTTCAAATGATATATCTTAATAAACTTGTGTTAAGCTGATGTTTTTTATTTGAAAACGAGTTTTATTTGGAAAATAATTTGAGAACATGGTTTTCACAACAGTCATTCATTTAACTCATCTTTAAACGCAGTTGTTTATCAATTAGGTAACTTTTGCGAAAAAAATCGACTATAAACTAAAGTTTTTGAAAATCTACGTTTTCATATAGAAATATTACCCTATTTTCAGTTGTTATACTAGATTTTTGGTTAAATTTTTTTTAAAAAATATGTTTTTTTCAAGTGATAGTACAGAGTTTCAATTCCCGATTTGAAAAGTTCGGTTTTCATTTAATCAGAAAACTCCTTTATCACTCCATAGTTTTTCATTTGGTTAAAAAATATTATTAAGAGGTCTGGAGCAACTGGGAATTGGAATAGGCACTCAAGCATGCCCTTTCATCATCACACATTAGATAACTATTGTCAACAACCCTTAACTACGCTTGATGGACATGATTGGTAATCTGTTGTATATTGAGTATCCATTGGCTGTTCAGAGCTTTATTTTAAACGAATCATTCCTCGTTGTTTCTAGAGGTTTTTCTGAAGTCACCAGAAGACGGGAGGTGGCACCACTTCAGATTCTTTTGTTTCGCGTGCAAGGGTATCTAGACTCTTTTGTGTGGCGTGCAGGTTTATATAATTTGAGCTCTCTGCCACCTCATGATACCTTCCTGGAGACTGATTCGTAGGATAAAATGCACTGAACAACAATGAATAATCAGCAATACATGGTGCACTAGAAGTGTAATGAATCGATAGTCTTCATATAGGGGCTCTGACAATGCAATGAATTACATTGCAGAATGGGTGTTCTTGTACGGCCCGCTTACACTTTTGTCCAGGAGCACTAAGTTTTATTGATCGTTTTGTTCATTGAGAACTTGAACTAGTTGTCCTCTGTATGAAAGATCGGAGCAGCAGCTTCTCATACATAGACGGCAAAATTTTCCCTGTGATTAATATTTTCGATTCAAATTGGAGAAAACACCGGATTATTTTAGATAATTGTCTCATTTTCCGGCCTAACTCGAATACTTTTTAGATATATTTTTAATTATGAATACTCAAAGACAACAATACTATTGTTTATGATGCATTGTAAATCAACTGACAACCTTGGTGTTTTCCTGAAAATACCTGAAATACGAAGCAAGTTATATGCTTCCATATCATTGTGCAATGTCAGGGTGACCGTTCAGCCTACATTAAGAGAATTATTATACCTACAGAACTGATACTAGCAAACTTTTAATATGCCGAAGGTGGTGGGCCACAGGCGGAGACTCGAACTGACACACCGCCTAACAAAAGTAAAATCATGAGCCTATCGCTTCAGGCTGGCCTCCCATTCTCAAGAGCAACTTTTACGTTAGCACGAACAATTAACTTTGGACGGGTATAAAATTGTTCCGTGCGAACTTGGAAATCTAAAATCAACACTGACCTTTTCTTCCGTGTGGACATACTTAAGTTATCCTCACACGCAATGTAATCCCATAATTGGTACTCATGTTCTATTGTCACTCTCCACCGAACACATTATCGTTCCTCATAAATTTTAGTGTGGCCTATGAATCAAATAAATCTCTTCAGTTTTACAAACTACCAACATTTCGGAAGTGTTTATTGGTAAGGAGGTATAAAAATCGACTAGAGAAATGTTATTTTCTTATGTATGACGGATTGTGAAATCTAGATAGGCCCTATTTTAACCAAACTCCTCAAGTGAATTTCTCCTCATCAATCACGATATTGATTAACGCTTCGATCGTAGGTTGCCCCGATCCATTGTAAAAGACACGCGCATACTTATGTAAATGCGCCGTCGTGTGTCTATTTTCTAGCACTATTTCTTGAGTCTTAATGCATGCACGGCGGCAGTGAGCTATATATAAGACCCTCAGCCACACCACTGCGGCGTGTGTAGTGTTCACACCGTTTTCAAACACACACCAGAACTCGTTTCATCAGACTTAGATAAGGTATTCACACGTTCTCAAATAAATACAAACGTATACACAATTCTTAACCATTTTTTGCTTTTTATGAAACTATAAACAATTCGCTTTCCAGCTTATAAGGCTACATTTAGTATTATGTTTGAAAATATACACAAATGCAACTATGAAATATTAAAAACCAAATATAATTAAATACAGCCAACACAACTTCCATTTATAACCTTTACAGGATAATAACATAGATGTGCATTTTCACAAGTTAAACAGTTTCCGTTCCATTAACTATGAAAGTGATTAAAACAAAGATAGAAATAATGATATGCGCAGAAAATCAATTATATTGGAACTCCTGTTGTGTTTTACAACACTGTCGCGTTGAATTGAGAAACGGTTTGTTCTACATGTAGAAACATAACATTTGTGGAGAGGCCGGGGAGGGCTGTTCAGTTGTATAGTTGTCTAGCACTCTTTCTCTTCATCTTGCATTGCCAAATCCGCGCCGGCGCGGTGAAGTATACACAGTATTGCCCGTGCGGTGGTAAGTACCCATACGTTCTCAATCACAATATACAAACATACACAATTCTAGTCTAACCTTATTTTTTGTTTTAATATCTAAAACTAAACGTTAAAAGCCATTCCAAAACTGATAAGGCTACATTTCAAATCTACGCATTAGTATTGTTTGAAAATATACACATATGGCAAAATAACGAAATATTAAAAACCAAAATATAATTAAATACACCACAGACCTTCCATTTTATTTTTTTCTTTATTGACAGGAAAATAGACATAGATTGTGCATTTTCAAGTTAAACAATTCTGTTCCAGGACATATCGGAAAGTTATTAAAAAAGCTAGTTATAATGATGTGGCGCAGAAAATCAAATGAAATTGAACTCCTGTTGTGTTTTTTTGCAACCTTCTGTTCTTCAAATTTAAAGAAACTTTTAAGTTGTACATGTAGCACCTAATAGATAAATAGAGGCGTTCAGTGGTGTATTTTCGGTAGCACTCTTTCTCTCGCTGTGCATGCATAGCGCGCCTGCTCGTGAGTCCTTGGAGTATGGGCCGCGTGCGGTGTTAAGTATTCTCACGTCTCAAATCAAAATACAAACTTTAACATCTAACAATGTTTTTGTTTTTAATAATGTAAAACATTTCAACTGTAAGGCTACTTTAAATCTTATTTATTTTTTGCAAATACCCCAATCAACTACTAATATTGAGAAACAAATGCAATCAGGATACGCCACATACTTCTCTTTACGTTGACGAGAAATAAGATATACAAATTGTTCATTTTCCGTCAAAAAACATTTCTGTTCTGTCCAGAATATCGTAAAGTTATTAAAAACACATAGAACAAAATAATGATATGGGTCGCAGAAACATCAAAATGAAATTTTTTGAACTCCATGTTGTGTTTACAACAGTTAGAGAAAACTAAAAATAGAGAAACTTTGGTTGTACATATGTTATCACTAATAGATAAAGAGAACCTGAACTGAAACCGCCTCTCTTTATCTTTAGGTGGTCTACATTACCGCCAAATTTTCTCTAATTTTAATTAAAGCGGGTTTGCAAACACAACAGCAAGTGTCAAATTTCATTTGATTTTCTGCGCAATATCTTTATTACTATCTTTGTTTTTAATAACTTTCCGATATGTCCTGGAACAGAATTGTTTAACTTGAAAATGCACAATCTATGTCTATTTTTCCTGTCAAGTAAAATGGCAGTTCTGTGTGGTATTTAATTATATTTTGTTTTTAATATTTTCGTATTTTGCATATGTGTAGATTTTGTCAAACATAATTGCGTAGATTTGAAATGTAGCCTTATCAGTTGGAAATGCTTAACTGTTAAGTTTTTATATATTACAACAAAATGGTAGAATTATGTATGGTTTGTATATTAATGCTTTTAGCCGTCTGGATACTTCCACCCCCACGGCAATTATGTATATATTTCACCGCCGGGCGCTCTCTGCTGCATAGCGAAGAACAACGGCTAGAAAATACACCACTCAACTGCTTTCTAAATTACAAGTGCTATATGTACAACCAACGCTCTCTAATGTTAAATTAACGGACCGGTCCGCTGTTTGTAAAATATAACCACGATCCAGAGTTCAAATTTCATATTGATTTTCTGCGCCATAGCATTATCTTTGTTTTTAATAATTTCAACAGATATTTACTGGAACGGAATATTACTTTAAAATACACAATCTATGTATATTTTCCCGTCAAGTAAAAAGGGAAGTTCTGTGGCTTATTTGATTGCTTTTGTTTTCATATTTCGTATTTTGCATTTGTGTGAAGTTTTTCAAACAATAAAGTAGATCTAAATGTAGCCTTACAAGTTTGAAATGATTATTGTTTAGTTTTACATATTAAAACAAAGACCATTGTTAGAATTGTGTCGGGTGTGTATGATTGAAGAAACGTGTGGATCTCACACACCGCGGCACGCGTGCATTACTCCCCCTTTCCCCCCTTTCCCTCTTCACCGAGCCATGCATGTAAAGCGAAGAAAGACCGCTAGAAAATAAACACCACTGAACTGCCTCTATATAAGCGAACTTCTGTGGCGTTTTGTGATTATATGTTTGTTTTTAATATTACGTATTTTGTATTTGTGTAATTTTCAAACAATAATACTTAGATTTTAAATGAGCCCTAGAATCTCCCATAATTTGGAAAGCTTAATTATTAGTTTAGATATTAACCCCTCTCATTTTTAGAAATGTGTATAGTTTGTTTTTTGTTTGAACGTTGAATACTTAACTCCGCATGGGGCAAATACCTATATACTATCACCGCCCGGCGCGCTAAATGCACTTCAAACGAAGACAGCACCTGGCAATACAAATCACCGCGCGGAACCGCCTCTCTTTACAGGTGCTACATTTACAACCAAAGTTTCTCTAATTTTTATTAACGGACGGTTTTGTAATGTAAAAACACAACAGGATTCAATTTCATTTGATTTTCTGCACACCATAGACATTATGTATTCTTGTTTTTATACTTTTTCCGATATTTACTGGAACAGAAATGTTTGACTTGAAATGCACACCATTTATATCTATGTTCCCCGGTCAAGGAAAAAGGAAGTTCTGTGGCGTATTTGATTGCATTTTGTGTTCAATGTGTCGTAGTTGCAATTTGTGTATTTTTTTCAAACAATCCTAATTTAAATGTAGCCTTACCATTTGAAGATGCTTCGTATTTTGCATTTGGTGTATTTTTTTCAAACAATACTTGATTCTAAATGTAGCCTTACAAGTTTGGAAAGCTTATTGTTATTTTTACCTATTAAACAAAAACATTGTTAGAATTTTGTCTGGTGTGTATGATTTGAGAACTGTTAATCTAACACCGCACGGGCACTTACTCTACTTCACCGAGCCATGCATGTAAAAGCGAAGAAAGACCGCTAGAAATACACCACTGAACTGCCTCTAGTATAAGCGAACTTCTGTGGCGTATTGATTATATGTTTGTTTTTAATATTTACGGATTTTGTATGTGTGTTATCATTTTCCAAACATAATTCTTAGATTTTAAATGTAGCCCCCCTATAAGCTCCTATAAGTTGGAAATGCTTAATGTTAGTTTTAGAATATTAAACAATCAATTTTAGAAATGTGTATAGTTGTTTTTTGATTTGAGAACGTGTGAATACTTAATCCGCATGGGCAATAATCTATATACTTCACCGACCGGCGCGCCCGGCGCGCTTGCATGCAAAACGAAGAAAGCACGCTGGAAAATACACCGCGGAACCGCCTCTATTTACAAGGTGCTACATGTACAACCAAAGTTTCTCTAATTTTAATTAACGGACGGTTTTGTAAACCACAACAGGGAGTTCAAAATTCATTGGATTTTATTTGCACCATAACCATTATTATTCTTTGTTTTTAATTTTAATAAACTTTCGATATTTACTGGTACAGAAAAGGTGACTTGAAAAATGCACAATTTAATCTATTTTCCCGTCAAGTAAAAGGGAAGTTCTGTGGCGTATTTGATTGCATTTTGTTTTCAATATTCGTAGTTTGCATTTGTGTATTTTTTCAAACAATAAATTAGATTCTAAATGTAGCCTTACAAGTTTGAAATGCTTATTGTTTAGTTTTACATATTAAAACAAAACATTGTTAGAATTGTCTGGTGTGTATGATTTGAGAAAGTGTGAATCTAAACCGCACGGGCAATTACTCTACTTCACCGAGCCATGCATGTAAAACTAAAAGCGAAGAAAGACCGCTAGAAATACACCACTCGACGGCATCTAGGATTATGTGCACAACACAAACGGTTACAAATAAATATAATTATAGCGGCGACCACTACGGCCCCCGGGCGAAGAGAGTAAGAGTGATTCCAGACATTAAGACGATATGATGATCAATACTGCTAATTGGCTATAAAGATTTTCTCCCGTGCCGCTTAGAAATGTTCCGCGTGAGGTTTGTTTATTACAATGTGAATATTGCGTGTAGGCTAAGATTTTTTGCGTGGCGAGGTGTTCCGTCGGAAGCTTTTGTCCGAGGCAATACTTTGCCTTGAGACTGGGAGGCCCGCCTTAGCCCAGCTGCGCCACGGAGGAAGCTTATAACATAAGACGCGAATTGTTGTTTATGCTAGTGAGGGTTTCATTAGGATGGTTGAACAAGGATTGTTAAAAACATCAATTTTCTTTGTATGAAGCTTATTTTCAATGTTAGAGTAAAAATGCACATCATGAGGATAAAAAGAAAACCTGTAACTATTCTGTCAATATTACTTTCGTAATAAGGCTGTCGGCCTGTGAGACCGTTTTTTAAGTTTCACCTATTCCCACTATAATCGCTATACATGACCCGTTTGAAAGCATTTCTAACTCGTCGGTTCCGTTGCCCCCCCCCTCTAAAATTCATATCTGCTCATGAAAATGTACCAATATCTTCTGAGGGTTAAAAACATGCTGAGCTATTGTATTACGAGTAGTTTAGCGGTCTTTAACGATACTCTCACATAGTGGTTTTTACTCGTCAAACACGCGACAAACAAAGGAAGTTATTTCTGTTAATAACTCACGGTGTGTGTCGCCTTGTAATCATGGATGTGCTTAATGCTTTTTTTTGCTGTTTTTTCTTATTTTTTTTTGGTTTTTATTTTTCAAACTACCGTGTATCTTAATAATATTTGGAAATGTTTGAACTATAGATGATTATCTACATTCCATAAACTTTTATGGCCAAGGTGACCGTAAGTAAAGAAAAGTCTCACTCTCGTGTAATTTCAATGTGCTGAAGTCGTGGGCTACCGCCGGACTCGAACCGACAACAAGAGATATCCAAAAGTAAAATCAAAACGTGCAACGCTTAGACCGCTCGGCCACGAAAGAAGCTTACTGCAATATAACGCAAATTGTTGTGTATAATAGTAAGTGATGGTTCAGTAGTGATGTTGAACAAAAGAACCCCATTAAAAGTTAATTTTTTGCTTAGAGTGAATTATCTTCAATATTATCATTAAAAGGCACATCATGAGGGTACCTAGAAATTATGTATTAAGTTTGGCTCTATCCATTTGTAATAAAGGGCCTGGAGGTCTGTGCGACCACTTGTTAAGAGTTCCATTGCCACTAATAATCATTATAAGTGACCTTTTGAAAGTACTTCTAATTCATCGTTTCCGTTTTTTCATATTTCCTATTTGCACATGAACTGTGTCCAATATACTTTTTGTGGGTTGAAATACATGCTCTGGTTGTCATTGCGAGCGGTTATTGATGATATTGCCACTAGTGCGATTTCTCGTCAAACACGCGTCAAACAAGGGAAGTTTGTTTCTGTTACTATACTCACGGTGGTGTGTCGTTTGTATCCTGGCTGTTTTAATGTTTTTTGGCTGTTTTTTGGTGTTTTTTTTTTAGTTTTTATCTTTTTAAAACTTGGTGGACACACTACCGTGTGTCTAATTATGCTGTCATCTCGCCTCTAAATTGTAAGAGTATGACTACCTTCTCAGAGAGAGAGAGGGGGAGGGAGGGAGTGAGGGAGGAGGGAGGAGGGAAGGGGAGGGAGGAGGGAGGATGGAGGGAGGAGGGGAGGGAAGGGAGGGATGGGAGGGATAGAAATCAGATCAATTTTCACCTTTTTAACCACACTGTGTATTGATCACGGTGGGACTAGTTGGCAGGACAGGTGCTGGGAAGAGTTCCCTGATGACACCCCGCTATTGAACTGGCTGACCAGATGGAGCTATTATAATAGACGGAGTTGACATCACCAAAATATGATACCTGTCTCAGGATAACTATCATTTATACCACAGGTAACTCTTTCTTGCAAATCTGATATCATGTTTTTGATGAAAGACAGGACTTGTCTTCAATTTAATGCAATGTGTGTGTCCTGCGTTGATGTAGCTGATTAGTTTGTGAGTCCTGTTTTTTATTTTTAGTTCCAGTTAAAAGTCCATTATTTTAATTAAATGATTTCCATTGATTCCCCGAGTTATGTGTCCCACTTGTTTGGGTGTGCAGATCTTTAAAATGCTTGTAGAGATCCCAAATGTTCTGCTTCTATTTTGCACATTTATGGTAGTAATGGGATAAAGACTATATAAATAGACGAACTCGTTCAAGCAAATTTTACGTGAGATAACCGTTTTTTGAAATAACGTAATTATTATATTTCCTTTAGGATCCTGTTTTATCAGTTGTACACTTCGCAGAACCTGGTCCTTTTGCTGAACACACCGACAGTGATGTCTGGAGAGCATTAGATGAGGTAATTCCTGTTGCATATCAACAAAATGTATTCATTGGCTTTCAGGAATGTTACTAACTCAACATACAGCTATCAAATCCACTTACAAAGTAAGTGTCAATTTTGCATGGTTTGGTGAAGGAAAATTGATTTCGGAATGTGGTACAAATTACCATATTGACCCAAGTAGAGGTTAACTTTTTTTCTAAAACCTGGGGTAGAGTTTACTTGTGTATGGGAATAACAGTACGGTAATAGCACACGAATGCAGTTCTGGTTTAACGTAACCAAAGTCCTCTTGTACCGTGAAAGTTCCTGTTTTCTGGTTTGAGGGAATGTGACACCCATGAACTAAGGTAAAAACGTCCACTAAATATTGTGTAAGCTTAAAAGCTGGAATTCCAAAATAAGCGCAAATAACCTGCATTCACCAAATAACTCTCAGTTCTTCAAAAGTATAATGATAAAGATACTAATTAAATTTTCTGTTACAAAATATATTTATAAGAAATAGGAATTGTTTAGGCATTAACAATTTTAAGAAATAAAAACTATAATTGTAAATTTAGGAGTAATTCATTTTTGAAAATCAAACTTTTTCAACAGGTGCAGTTGAAGACTGAAATAGAGAGACTAGATGGAGGCCTGGAAACCAAGATGGCAGAAGGAGGAACCAATTTCAGTGTAGGGCACAGACAGTTGATGTGTTTAGCAAGAGCCATACTGCGACAAAACAAGATCCTGATTGTAGATGAAGCTACAGCCAATGTTGACATCAGGTATGACCATTGATACTGTTGTCTATTGGCACAGTATGTTGTACCTGTATAATGAGCAATAGGATGAGCAATGTCCTTAATGTTGTATAATACCACTAAAATGACGATGGTGGTAAACAATATGTCACTCTTGTTCAAAACATCTTTCACGTGACTCTTTGCCTAAAAAAGTAATGCCACGTTCTGAAGATTTCATAAAGTATTTCTTTGTTCTACTGTGTGTAACTAACCCTGACCTAAAACTAATGCAGGAGGATCTACTTTTTTTTTGTTAAGGTGAATCCGTACTACAAACTTGATTGTGTAATGGGTATAACCATGGAGTTATAATAACTCCATGGTATAACTTGTTTGCAATTGAATGACAAAAACTTTTTGTTGTAAATGTTTTTTGTAAATGTAAAAAGTTTTTTAGGCTTAAACTAATGGTATCATTTAGGAATGTGTTCCGTACCACATTTGTTACATTTAAAGTGACAGGAGGAGATTTTTTTTTGAGGATACAAATTTCTCTCAAATTGCACTTGATTGGTTGTAGTCCACCTATCGAGAACGCGTTTCGAAGGTTTATTAGACAAACAAGCAAACCTTGTTTTGAACTGGCCTGGTATCCTAATCTTCCCTATAGGAAACCCATGTTTTGAATTTCTGTCGTGCACGACACAAATTACTAAATCATCGCATTACATAAAGACGGCGTATTTGGCTTATTCACTTCAGATGTGATCTAATTGGTAAGCATTCCAAATATGCAAAAACCCTGGATTCGAAAAAAATTGAGGGCGCTTCTCTCTGGAAATCGCCTCATGTCTCTTTAAGTAAATACAGGTTTCTTCTTGAGACTGAATTCAAAAAGTGAATTTAACAATTCAGTTTGCCTCAGCATACCAGTGGTTTTACACCACTAACCTGGCTACCGTAAGGATCAAAAATCTTGGGTGGACTACTTTCTTGCATGGCATCTGAAAAAGTGCTTTAAAATGTCTGAAAGTGCACTAGTTATTTTAAGAAAGTGATGGAATTTCATGATTGACATAGTAGATTGGTATGTTTTCTCAAACTAAGTGGCATTTGGACAGTGAATTTGACGCACTTTACTCCGCGCTCATCAATTTCACATCGATTTGCAAATTACTAGCTTTGCCGACTATAGAGAATCTTGTTTTGCCGGTCTGGCGTCGGGCGAGTTTGGCGATTCGTAACTTTAAAAAAAGTATGGTCATCATACGTTCAAAATTTGTTTTTTTTTGGTGATTTTAAAGACAACTATCAGTGAATTTCTAAATCATCAATCGAAAAACTCATCAAAAATTAATCAGATTTTTTGATGTATGAACAAGTACAACAGGTATCCTACATACCCTGGCAAATGATCAGACCAGAGCACCTAATAGGACAGAACGGAAATTTTAGTCAGGACTGTCCCGAACGGACACTTACTACAACACGTAATGATGGAGAATCGATCTTGGAACACTGCTGTTTTCTTCTTTTCTGCATTCTACACTGGAAAAGGTAACTTAATTATGAGAATTCTACAGCCTTGTCCTTCACTTTGAAGCTATTCCTGCAAATTTCAAATTTTTCAAATCAACTGAATATGTCTTTAACTTGTACTTTGGTGTGTTTGTTGTATTTCCTCTGTTAGAGTTTAAATGTGAAAACACCTGCTCAAAGTTGCCCCCCATTTTGCCTCATAGACCTATGGTATAAGTGAGTTAGTGGTGTGTAACCCAGTAACTTTCCTAGTCTCTTTGAACCTAATTACAAAGCCTTCTAGCATAACAACTACACAGAGAACAGCGTAATTAATACGTATAAATTTCTTTTTGGCTACCGGACTTAAAAATGATGGGATATCAGAGTCAATCAATCCTAGCGAAAATTCCCACATAATTAAATTGGGTCAACCCCCTTTAAATAAACAAATACAAAAGAAACTTGGTAAAAGAAACAACCTGAATCAAAATCTAGGTGATAGCTGTGTGGAAGGCACCAGACTTGTTGATGACAGCAAGAGACTGAGTGCTTTCCTGATTGTAACATCCACACATGTGCAATAATGTGGCCAGAGAAAGGCTGATTTGCATTAAAAACGAAAGTATTTCCCCATTTTAAAGATGGCTGTTCAGATGGCTATCAGAACAATCTATAAGCCCCAAAAGGTTTCCAAATATCTTGGTACATCAAACGACAAGCGTGATAAAGCAAAATACCGACCGTGTCTACAAACACCATATGTTAATTGTGACAAATCGTGCCAACACAGCAGTATTGCTAAGTGTGAAGTGTATACGGCCACCCCGGTTAGCAGGGACAAAACCGAGTTTAAAACTTTGGTTTGTGGGGAGAAGGAGAGAAACATTTGGTCTATCATAATAGACTGACAGGAACACAAACAGACGCAGATAAGTCTTTGGACAAATCATTCATAATAAATCTGCAATAGGTCATGTGCCTGAAGAAAACCTTGGTCTTGTTTTTTTTTTCAAATTGTTCACTGTATCACTATTTTAGCGAGTTCAAGTCGATCTTTTGATGATCTTGTGGCGTAGGCATATCCGCTTGTTCACATCCATTCCCCCTCCCCCCGGCTTAAAAAGCAGGGGGATGTTGGCACAGCAGATTCCTTCTACGTGTGGACCGGTCTGTGTGTCTGTATGTGTGTCTGTGTTCCATTTGGCCCAAGCTCATATGTGGTGTACTCCGATTGTGGTGAGTGGTCATGTGGACCGATTAAAGGAAAATCTATGCATTCGTTTTCCCCCACAAATCAAATGCTACGATCACAAAATATAAGCACTGACCCAAGACCAATATGAGGTTTAAGGTTATGTGGGTGGATTAAAGGGGCATTCTGTCGTTTGTTTAGTTTTATTGGTTTTGCATCTCATGCTGAAACGCTTAAGCCAATTGCAGTCAAACTTGATCAGATGAACCACTGGCCCAAGGTTCATATGTGGTGTACTCCGATTGTGGTAGGAGGTAATGTGGGCCGATAAATGTGGCATTCTTTGAAAATCTGTCCATTAGTTTTCATGCCACAAATCAAATACTACGATCACCAAATTGGTTTGTGACTCAGTACAAGCACTGACCCAATGTCAGTCAATTGGGTCACCCACCTTTTACGATAAGAAATGTCTTTTCCTTTTACAGAACTGACAGGTTAATACAGACCACAATAAGACAGTTATTCAAACACTGCACAGTACTAACCATAGCTCATAGACTGAATACAGTCATGGATTCTGACTAGAATATTTGTAAGAAATGGATATATCAACCATAGCATGCTTGAAAGAGATACTTGTAGAATATGGCATAAACTTCAAATAACCATAGCTAATATACTCAACATAGTAACATAGCCGTAGCTTATAACCGTCAAAGAGTAATAACCATAGCTCAGCTCAACAAGGTCAAATAACCATACTCATAACTAAACAGAGTCAGACTTCATTAAAATAAATACCACTATGAGGAACTGTAGTTCATATTAACATTCGTTAATTATAGTCTAGTACTGAGTTAAGATATTGAATTCACGCAAGAATAGGTGTAACAGACCATAGCTCATATATTCAATATAGTCATGGACTAGGTGGTAGACTAGTGGTTTAGACTGAGATAAATACTGCGAATAATTAGTTATAGAAGACTGTTACCCGATGCAGTGATAGATAATAGAACCCCATAAGAAATAGGTGTAGAAACCACAACTTTAACCAATTATAGTCAGAATAATAGAATACCTGGCAATACTTTTGAATTTGCATTGTATTGTTCATTTAAAACAACAAGTTTAGATCAAACGCAACTGTTCTTGACAAGATAAGTCCTCACTCCTCAAGATGTGTGCTGAGGCGATATCCAACACGGCCTTTAACTTACATCATGAACTTTAGTACTACTCCCCTGGCAGTTTACCTTCAACCATGGAAAAAAAGCAATGGGTTACCAATTTTTAAAGAGGGTGGTCACCTTAGCACTAATAACTAGAGACCCCATTTTAACAAAAAATCTTCATCCCAGCATGTATGAAAATTTGAAAAATTAGTACATGGCCAGCTCTAATAATTTGTAACAAACATAACCTTTTGTCTCCAAACCATCGGTTTGCAGGTCAAAGCCACTCCCGCAACCTGCCCTTCTTGAGTCACTGATTACCTCTTGATAATTTTAAAAACTCTGTCCCTTTTTACTGGAGCAAGTGTTTAGATTAAAGAAGGCATTTGAAACACGGTCCACCCACAGTGTCCTAATCATAAACTTCATAACTTAGGGGTGCATGGGCGAACTCAACTGGTTTGGATCATATCTCGGAGACGTTCAGCAATTACCAATTGGTGAAATCTTATCCACTTCTGCCCCAGTTAATTGTGGTGTGCCCCAAGGTTCGATACTGGGGCCTTTTGGCTGTTACTCTTTACATAAAGGATACTCTCAGCATAGTAACTCCATGCAACTCTAATTCCACTCTCTACGCTACGCTGATGACATAGCAATCTTTGTTAGGGCAAAACAGTTCGTGGTATTAACAAAGTTCTAAAAACCGAACTTACCCGGTGCTGATTGGCTCATACCAATTTTCTGACTCTTAATGTCAAAAAACTAAGGGTAGGTTGCTGCCACTCGCAAATCTGCTCGTAGAGAATTTGATCTTGCAGTTTGCATCCATGGTACTCAAATTTGAAAATGTTGATAATTTCAAATATCTGGGTGTCTGTGGCTTAGATTCTTCCCTTATACTGGACGGCCCACATTTCCACAATACAACGCAAAGTTTCCCAACTCAATGGGCTTCTCAGAAGACTCAGACATATTTTGCCCAGAGATACCTTGTTATACAAAGCTTTAACAAATTCCCCTTTGACTACTGTGGTGTCGTGTGGGGAAATGCCAATAAACTCTCCCCTCATAAACGTGACGTCCTACAAACCACCCAGCCGGCAAAATATTTCTGGGTCTTCCTCGTAGTACCCACTGAGTTACTGCTCAGACATTAAAATGGGAAAAACTCAGCTGTCTCGCGATAACATCTCAATATTTTTGTATACAAAGCCGGACTAATTCCATCCCTTTACCACTGTGCAATATTTTTCATACAGTGATATCTAGTCACACCATTTGACCAGAGCTGGTACCCATGGTAATCTGGTTTTCCTTTTTGTAATATTGTTTTCGGTCGGCCAAAAGGAAATATGCTTCCAGGGGTGTACTTTCCTTTAACAATCTCGCATCCTTGCAAAATCTCTTACCACCAAATCTTGCACCTTTCAAAGCACTCTGTACATAAATAATAGCCTAATCCTGGGTTCCTCTAATGCAATATTCATTACATCTGTTAATTTTGTATGGCTAGTACTGTTATTTGTATCATAATAGTTTCCAGTGAGTTATTGGCCTTTATCTAATTTCAATACTGATTGTTTTAGGGGCTCATGACGTAATGTTTCTTTCTTGCCCGTAGGCTTTGCAGGTGGGTGCAGGTGGAGCTGCTCCGACCTGTGGCGGGAGTATTTGGGGGTATGGCAACCCTTGTGCTGTTCGGTTTTTATTGTTATCCTATTTTTCAACCCATCCCCTGCTTCCGGTGTTGCCTGTCCACTTTCATGCCCATGGTCAGCAGTCCTTGGTGCGTCATTGCCAGCTAATTCGTTTATCTTTATGTTACCGCACTTTTAAATGTATATTTTATATATTATTCTGTGTACATTATTTGCTTTGTATGATTCTATTTTTAAATGTATTTCTGTTTTGAACCCCTTGGCCGAAATTGAAGAACATGTTGATCACGAATTTGTTCCACCCAGGCAAAAGACGTTTTAAATAAAAAGAAAATAAAAATAGATAAATTTACTCCTATAATTACCAGATAAACGAATCTCTTTATTTTTGCATGGTCCCCTAGATTTTGAATGCTTGTGGATTTTTGATAATCCACAATCGACTACAGAAAAAAGATGTTTTCTATAAAATGGTGCTAGAAACAGGCAAGACATAGGCCTACACTAATTTCAAGATAGCTGCGGAAAAATCATTGAAGACAATCTTCTTGAAAACAGGGATTGAATCTGTTATTCTCTCAGAGAGTAACGACTGGAGCCACACTGACAGCTCTTGTAACCCACCTGAGTTTGGCATCGTTCAGGAATTATTGGATATGGCTCACTTAACAGATTTAATAATAATAATAAGAGATGTCTATAGCGCCTTACTATTGGCCTCTAAGCACTTTCATAAGTGGCCGCTGATCACTGTGGCCCACCTACGCATAAACATTTCCGCATCATTTCAAGGTATCAGCAAATCGGACAGCGCATATTCCTATCAGCAACATACATCGAGATAACCTCGAGCCGGGACCTCTTAACCAAATATCGCATGGGTAAATCGGGGACAACCAAGCGGTTAATTTCTTGTCCCGGCATTTACAAGATAGCTGAATCTCAAGGCTCGAACGCACGCCTGTACGCATGGATGAGCAATACACTGGAGTCAAGCGCTTACCTGATTGAGCTACTTTAAACTGACGTTTAGCTTGATATACGTCAGTGTTCGATGATCAGTGCAGTGTGATGTTGTGCAAACAAGAAATTCACTTTTTTATATCGATACATGTCCTAGCCTTTTGACACTAGAAATTGATTTGGTATGTGCTCTTGTATTTTTTTTTAACAGATAGATTGAAGGTTCAAACCCCTTTACAGCGTTGTTTTCGTTGCTTACTGTTTTTTCTTCGAAGTGAAATGTCCATATAGGAATAGATGTATAGCCACCATACAGAATAAAATACCAAACAATCGGCTGAACAAGTACTAAACAATTGTATTAACCAATTTATTCTATATAATATTATTTTTACAACTCAAAAGAAGCAAACAGTAAAACCCAAGAACAACGGGTGCCATATCATACCCCAACAAGGACAACAAAGCACAATTAATGACATACACTTAAAACTCTTGATATTCCAGTTATGGAATATCAAGTTTTCAAGGAATAGCAGTTTGCTATGGGGACAATCGCTATATGAAATGTCCATTTTATACCATTATTTGCTTTCATCTGATATTCCAATGTGTAACAAAATAAAGTATATTAGCGTAGTGTTATAAGTGGTTCCCAGCGGACAGTCGGAAACGATTTTCAAAGAGGATCAGTCCCTGGGCCCTTTGATTACTCAATTTTCAAAACTTCATTATCATATATGTTATATATATTTGTAGCTAATGATAACCCGAGATGTATCGGCCGTTTATCATCAACCACTTTTGACAATGTGGGAGGGGAGGGGGGGGGGTGCCCCTCCCACTTCCAAAAGTGGAGATACCACTGCTGATGCAAAAATTCCATGCCGAGGGCCTTGCCATTGTTAATCAGCTCAAGTGTTTCCGGAAAGTTTGCTACCATTTTTTATAAGCATGGTCATAGTAATAGAAATGTCCATTTAAGTACCATTTTTTTTTTTCCCTCATATTCGGAGTTGGAATTCCATGCCGAAGTATTGGCAATGGTATGAATCAGCTCACGTACTTCCTGGAATATTATTTTTGTAGCATAGTGTGATAAGCAGTGGACAATCGCTTATATGAATGCGAAAGAACCATTTCCCTTTCATCAAATATCAAAGGGGAAGTCTATGGACAAATTAAAACTTTAGAAAACACACACACACTAACTATCCGAGTCATAGTCGTACTTTGGAGTTCCATTTGGTTGACATCGTGATTGTGGGAATTGCAATAAAATGCAACTACCACGTTTAGCTACCGTTGACAAGAAAATCATTATTTAAGTTAATTTTATTTGTGCTTCTGTTTGTGGCTGTTGTATGGTAATGGCATTTTCTCTGAGTTCTATGGGTCATTCTTAATTGGAAAAAAAACATTAAGGGGAAATTAACTTATTTTGTGAGAGAAACCAAATTCCAATGAATATCTTTCACATTCAACCGTTTTATTTGGGATTTTATACAACATTTTTCTAACGATTTTACCCATTTGTTGGTGTGCCCTTTGACGGCATCTTGGATTTTTTTAATGAAAAATCAAATAATGGTAACATGCCCCCAAATTCAAAACCTAAATTTTCAAAGACTACTCTTTGGTCCCAATTTGCACACAAAATCTTTTGGACGTTATCACGCCAGTTCCTTATGGTATTAACCCATATTGGCAGCAATGTTTTATTTTTTAATTAGAAAAAGTTATAATGGGATTTTCTAATGATTATAAACAAAATTCCAATTTATTATACCATTTGAACCTCCTTTGATTTACAACACCATTTTTTATAATTTTTAACCGATTTTGGCATGCCCATTTTGGGACGCCATCCTCAAATGTGAGTAGGATCTAAAAGGAGCATAAAGTGTTTGGTAGATTCTTGGTTTGAGGGCACGGGACACCTCTTCTAGCCTATTTCTTTATACTTTTTATAATTAATAATATTTTACACTGTAAAAATGTCTCTGGCAATTTGGCCTTTGGGCCACGAAAAAGTTCAGAACAAAAATCCAATCCAACCAAATCAACATCTGAAAATGTTTATAACGTTAATAAGCTGAGGGCAAACTCCTGCGAAGTTAGTTGAGTGGTGCATTTTAATAAGACTAAGCGATAGAACTTTCTTATCTTCGGACGTGTGAGTACATAGATGAATGGGTCAAGACAGCATTGCAGAACGGCATTAGCAATATAACCCATACAAAATGTTAGTCTTATTACAGTGTTCACAACCACACTGTCAATGACAAGTGACGTAAAACTATATGGTAACAAAATAGCCCTTGCTGTGACCCCAGACCAACAATGTTATAGCAGCTTGCTTGTATCGCTTTTTGATATGCAAATCTGATGAATGTTTTGTCAGCAAACGGCCGACGTGTCAGGCGTTTCGTTGTCGCGGTCGGATGAGTTGACCTTAACATCAGCAGGATGGGTAGATGCAGTCGATTGGTCCATGCGAGAGACTAGCCCCTGGAGATCCTTTACTCTTGTTAAGTATTAGTCGCAGTTGATTTAAGAATGCTGCACTTAACAACACACCAATAATAAACAGAAACAGGTTGATCATGAGGAAGAAGGAAGCGGGACGAAAGAATCGGACCCCTTCGAAGTAAGAGAAGATATCATAGCATCCCCTATGCTTGCTTCCAATGGCGGTTTTTGTACAGGTACTGGAATGTGAATCGTTAAGATGAAAGTGGCTAATTACGCTGATTCACAAACGTGCATTTACAAAATAAGGATGTTTCTCTCTAACATTCACATGACTACTGTGCAAAATCTCCCATTGGAAGCAATTGCTGATGGGAAGCTTTGATTCTTCTCTCTTCCAGGTGGTGACCAAGCATAGCTTGTTGTAAGTTCAGTATACCTTCGTTTCATCAAACCTTTCGCTTTCTGGCATAGTCCACAACTCAATAACACCAGTAACAAGTGCAAAAATCCACCCAGCGGCTATTATCTTATAAATTCTTCCTCGTGTTCCCTTCGTCATGTTTGCGGGTAACTCCAAATACACCAATAAGAATCGGTCTATGCTTATTGTCGCAAGCGAATAGGGCTCATGTACAGTGAGATTGATGAAAAACACCAATGTTCCACAGACCGATTCCCTTAATTTTCGTCACCTGGTTTATATACAGTGGCGAATTCAAGAGTTAATACCGACCCTTCCTGTCAGTAGATCAAAACATGCTAGATTCTATCAGCAATTCACTCGGTTTCTCTCTCAACACTGGCAATTTCCAAAAGTCCACTAATCGTTCCCAGTTCATGACCGTAGCGTGAGAACCAAATCGCATAAATATCGATAACCTACGTTCGCGCGACATCACGGCGTGACCTGTTTCATACGTTTTGGGATTCCAGAGTTGTATCCCAGAATTGGATTTGCATAATCGTCAAGCTAAATGTTACTAATGAAAGTACAACCTTGACCCGCTAGATCCGTACAAAAAGTCAAATCCCAGCGTCCCATGTACCGCACAACAAATTAATTAGTAGTACTTTGGGTCCAATTTGGTTGACATCATTGATGGTGGGAATTTTCAATAAATGCAACTCCCCGATTTAGCTACCGTTGAAAAGAAAATCATATTTGAAGTTAAGTTTTGTGCTTCATGTTTTGTGGTGTTTGTATGGCATTTTTCTATGGTTCTATGAGTCATCTTGGAATTTCTTTAAAAATAAAATTGGAAAAAAAAAACAATGAAATTGGGAAAATACTTATTTTTGAGAGGAACCAACTTCCATGAATATCTTTCAATGCAACCCTTTTGATTTGATTTTATACACCATTTTCTACGATTTAACCCATTTTGGTGTCATTTAGACGCCATCCTTGGATTTTTTTAATTGAAAAAATCAAATAATGGGACATTACCACCCACCAATTCAAAACCAATTCAAAGACTATTGTCCAATTTGACACATCCTTTGGACGTTATACGCCATTCTATATGGTATTACCCCAAATATTGGCACAATGTGTTTATTTTTATTAGATAAAACTAATAATGGGATTTATCAATGTTATAAACCAAATCCAATTAATATTATCGCGATTTGGACACGATCCTTTGGATGTTAACCAACAACACACAACAACACCAACACCATTTTTTATAATTTACCGATTTTGCAGCCCTTTTGGACGCCATCTTCAATGTGTAGTAGGATCATAAAAGGAAGCAAGAAAGTTGGTTTGGGTAGAGTCTTGGGGGGAGGGGCACGGGACCCCTTACCTTTAGCCTATTCGTTTATACTTTTTAAGAATATATTATTTTACACTGTAAATGTCTCTGGCATTTGGCCTTGGGCCACGATAAAAGGTCATACAAAAATCCAATCCAACCAACATCAACATCTGATGTTTTAGAAGAAACGTTTTTTGTTAAAGCGAAGCAACAACATCAATGCGAGATTTATTTGAGTGTGGCATTTCAATAAGATCGACGATGAACTTTCCTATCTTCGGACGTGGTGAGTACATATTGAATGGTCAAGACAAGGCAGTGCAGAACTGCAATTAGCCAATAAACCCATACAAAATGTTATCTATACAGTGTTCACAACCAATTCAATGACAATGACTAGAAAGCTATATGGTCAACATCAATAGCCATGGCTGACACCAGACCAACAAGAGTTATAGCAGGCTTTGATGTAATCGGCTTTTTGATATGCAAACTGATGAAGTTGTGTCAGGCAAACGGCCGACTTGTTCAGGCGTTTCGTTTGTCGCTGTCGATGAGGGTTGACTGCACAATCAGCAGAGGGGAGATTCAGTAGATTGTCCACCGAGAGACGAGCCCCTGATCTTTACTCTTGTTTTAGTAGTATCGCCGTTGATATAAGAATGCTGCACTTAAACAACACACCATATAACAGTAAACATTTTATAATGAGGAAGAAGCGAGGGCGAAAGATCGGATCCCTTCGAGGTAAGAGAGATATCAGTAATCATCCAAATGATGCTTCCAATGGCGGTTTTTGTACAGTTACTGATTGCATCGTTGAGATGAAACGTGGCTAAATTACAGTCTGATCCAAACTTGCATTTTAAGGATGTTTCATCTCTAACGATTCACATTACTACCTTACAAGAAAGCTCCTTGGAAGCAATGCATTAATGGGAAGCTATTGATATCTCTCTTCTTTTCCAGGTGGTGACAAGCATAGCTGTTGTAGTCAGTATTCCTGCGTTTCTATCAGACTTTTTGTTCGCTTTCTCTGCCATAGTCCCCAACTCAATACACATTAACAAGTGCAAAAATCCACCCAGCGGCTATTCCATTATTAAATTCTTCCTCGTGTTACCTTCTTCATGTATTGCGGTCCTCCAAATACACAATAAGTAATCGGTCTATGCTTATGTCGTCAAGCGAATAGGCCCTTCCATGTACAGTGAGATTGATGAAAAACACCAATGTTCCACAACCGAATTCCCTTAATTTCCAGGTCACCTGGTGTTATATACCGTGTTCGATGCAAGAGTTAATAATAAACCCGCCATTCTGTCCATTAGATCAGAAACATGGGAGATTCAGTCTCAGCAAGGCACTCGGTTTCATATCTCTCAACACTGCAATTTCCAAAAGCCACTATCGTTCCAAGTTCATGACCGTAGCGGTGAGAATCAAAATCGGCATAAATATCGCATACCTACGTTCACTCTACATCACTGGCGTTAACATTTTCATAACGTTTGGAATTCCAAGTTTGTAATATCCATAATTGATTTGCAGAATAAAATCAAAGCTAAATGTTACGAATGGAAAAAGTTACACCTTAACCGCTATCCGTACAAAACGTCAAAAGACAGCCTCAGTACCGCCACAGACAAAATTTATTGTAGTAACTTTGGGGTCCAATTGGTGAAATTTCATTGATGTGGGGAATTGCAATAAAAATGAACTACCACGATTTAGCTACGTTGACAGAAAATATTGATTTATAGGTAATTATTTGTGCTTCGGTTTGTGGCTGGTTGTTTTTTTTTAAAGATTTTTATTTTTTTTATTTTTTTTATTTTTTTTATTTGGATTCTTTAAAACATTGGAAAAAAAAACAATGAAATGCCCCTCCCATACTCCCGTCCGCTTTCTTTCCATTTTATCTCTGGTTATTTCGTCTGGCGTTTTTTTACTGTCGGGAAAATAACCTGATGGTGAGAGGAAACCAATTCATGAGAATCTTTCAAATGCAAACCCTTTATGTTGATTTTATACACCATTTCACGATTACCCATTTGGTGATCATTTGACGGCATCTTGGATTTTTTAATTGAAAAAAATCACATAATGGGAACATTACCCACCAAATTCAAAACCAAATTTCAAGACGGATTTGTCAATTGACACATCTTTTGGACGTTATACGCCATTCTAGATGGTATTACCCATATTGGCAGCAATGTTTTATTTTTTATTAGGATAAAAAAAACTAATAATGAGGATATTATTCTATGCTTATAAACCACATTCAAATTTAAATATATTTAAGTTTTTTATTTTTTTCTTTTTTTAACACCATTTTTTTTAATTTTACCGATTTGGCAACGCCAATTTTGGACGCCATCTCCATGTGTAGTAGATCATAAAAGGGAAGCATAAAAGGTTGGGTTGGGTAGAGTCTTGGGAGGGCACGGGACCCCGTTACTAGCCTTTTCTTTATACTTTTTTATAAATATATTATTTTACACTGTAAAATGTCTCTGGCAAATTTGGCATTTGGGCCACGATAAAAGTTCAGAACAAAAATCCAATCCAACCAAATCAACATCGGAATGTTTAGACGTTTAAGCTGAAGCAAAACATCATGCGAAGTAGTTTGAGTGGGCATTCAATAAGCGGCGAGCGATAGGGAACTTTCTTATCCTCGGACGTGGAGTACATATATGACTGGGTCAGACAGGCATGCAGAACGCATAGCAATAACCCATCACAAAATGTTACTCTCTACAGTGTTCACAAAACCCGATTCAATGACAATGACGTAGAAATATATGCGGAACATCAAATAGCCATGGCTGGAAACCAGACCAACAAGAGTTACAGCAGGCTTGATGTATCGCTGTGATATGCAAATCTTGAGCAGTTGTCAGGCAAACGGCCGAATTGTTCAGGCTTCGGTTATCGTTGTCGGATGAGGTTGACTGAACATCAGCAGGAGGGGTAGATGCAGTAGATTGTCCAGCCGAGATACTAGCCCCTGATCCTTTACTCTGTTAAGTCTTAGTCGCAGTTGATATAAGACTGCTGCACTGAAAAAAACACACCATATACAGGAAAACAGTAGAGCGAATGAGGAAGGAAGGAGAGGGCGAAAGATAGGACCCTTCGAGGGGTGACAAAGAATATTCTGTGTAGTCAATATTACCTGCGGTTTCATCAAGACCTTTCGCTTTCTGCCAAGTCCCAACTCAATAACAACATGAACAAGTGCAAAATCCACCCAGCGGTCTATGTTCTCTTATAAATTCTCTCGTGTTACCTTCTTCATGGTATTGCGGGTACTCCAAATAAACCAATAAGATCGGTCTATGCTTATTGTCGTCAAAGAGATAGGTTCCATGTACAGTGAGATTGATGAAAAAACAAAGTTCCACAAACGAATTCTCTATTTCCAGTCACCTGGTGTTATATACAGTGGCGATGCAAGAGTTAATACCGCCATTCCTGTCAGCCAGATCGGAACATGCAGGATTCAGTATCAGCAATTCACTCGGTTTCTCTGGCACTGGCCAATTTCCAAAAAGCCACTATCGTTCCCAAGTCATGACGTAGCGGTGAGAATCAAAATCGCATAAATACAGAATAGCCTACGTTCAGCTCTACACGCTGCGTGACATGGTCATCAAGTTTGGATTCCAAGTTGTATCCATAATTGATTTGCAGAAACCATTGTTACATGTCCGA
>JAMKCH010019826.1:0-52935 GCA_023653785.1 Ophioderma brevispina
CTGAATAATACAGGAAGCAAGGGCAGATTTTATTTTAGTAGCATAAACTATAACATCAAACAACAAAATCACCCTTGGAAAAAAAATTTGTACTATAATTTAAAAAAAAAAAAAATTTAAATCTGATTTCAAAATTATTTAGAAAAAAATTTAAAAATCAACAACGTACCTTAAAATGGGGACTTGGAATTTGGATCAGATGGGGAAGGGCTAATCTAGCAAATTTATAGCATATGGAGAGGTCCCCAGTAATAAACCCTGGGAAATTTCACTTCACTGAGACAATCTCTGAATTTATTTTTCAAAATGAACCACTCATATTCAATCTTTCACTTTCTTTGCTCACATCCACAATTGTCATACAGGGACACACATCAGATTACTGTAATTGAAATCTGTGGTAAGGAGTGACATGAAATGTTACAATCTAGTGTACAGATGGCTCGGGGGTGGTCATCAGTGCAGCCGAAATAGATCTGTACCACACGTCCCCGTTTTCTAAAACCCTAGTATAAATGAGTGTATAGTGTACTCCATTCCGAACAGAATTGCAGGAAATTATTTTCATGACTACTCCTGATGGATTGAAAGATTCACACACAACACATAACCACAGAGTTGGGTTGGTTTCCATTCCCATAAAGTTTTGCAATGTGCCTACTAAACACATATTTTAACTTCACAGAGATTTAAAGTTGCTTGGTAAACGTGCATTTCGTGATTCCAGCACCTTCTGTGTTTCATTCATTGTTCACTAGAATCCTTGAAAAACTTATTCAACAACTTTTAAAGCTGAGCCCCCGACTGTTGCTGTTTGTTGGGTTTTAGCAAATGCTTAGTTTCCGTTCCCACGATCCCTAGGCCACTGTGCTATAATTTCTGTCCGTTTTCGGCAGAAAATACAAAATTGGTGAATTTCTAACACACATGATCGAATTTGAACGCACGATTGGCACATGGGATTACTAATGTTAATGGTTCAGATGATATGAAAATCTCACCTTTTTTGAGGTAAGTCGGGGGGACGAGGCTGTGGATCACGAAATGGCCCCTTTAAGATTTTGATCTCTTTCAAGATGCCAATCATCTAATTAACAACCTTTTTTTTTTGAAATTGTTTCCTACAAATTTTGCAGCTAACTAGGTCAGTTAATCTTGACCTTGTCATAGAGATGTAGGCCGGACAATAGAATTTAAACACCCTTTGCAACAAGCTGACATTTCAAGAAAAGTCAAGAAACAATATAGGAACAAACATAATACCGAAAGAGTCCCGTGAAAATGGAATATATGGAATCTATCAGATGGGGAAGTGATCACCAACTCTGTTCATATGGAAGCGTCTGCCACTCCCCACAGGTAAAACACAACATTGTACCTTTGGGCAAAAAACGCCCACATTTTTTAAATTAAAGGAATTTCCCTTGAATGCCTCGAAATCAACAACCAAAAATAGCTTACTCACAAACAGTTGGCAATTCATATTTTAACTGTAGAAACATTATTAGGTAAATAAAACAAAAATATTTAATTGGGATCACTTTGGAGCATTTTATGTCGAAAAAGAAGAAAATCAATTTTTTCAGTTCATACTCGAAAAAACAAAATTGGGTGAAATGGCTTCCAAAAATAAAATGCTCGTGGCATCCTGGAAACAACTTTTTTTGGCGCCTAACATGGTTCTTGTTTATTTTAGCCTCCTTCACTGAATGCACAGCCAAAAGTTGTCCTAGGCTACACCATGAACTATCCACTGTCAATCCCGAAACCTGAAATGCCAATTCAGCAGTTTCTATCTTTATCAGGCTCGACTAAATTGCTAAAGCCTAATGCGTTATTTAACAACAAGGTTAAGTAGAATACCAATTAGGGAAACACACTACATGCGGAGATAGTGTTCCCTATTTGACTCTGGCCCTAAGTATTTCCTGTTATTTTTGGACCATAATTTCCTCCCTGGTCATTGACGGCCCCCCTCGCTCTCAGATCGCTGCATAAAGGGGTCGAAAGGTTAAAAAGGTTTGCTGGCATGTTAACAACCCTAAAAACTCTTTATGGCAATTCAAGAACAAAAGAAACTCCATAATTCCAGTTTGGATTGGTCCAAGTTTGTACGTGATGTGCTTTCTTCTTTTATTGCTCGACAAGCAATATTTCCTGTTTACCCTTTAATTCTAGTTAAGAACATACAGGAATTTTCTAACATTAGCCACTTGTAGAAGTACAATCTTGTGTCATCAAGACGTGGATGCTAGGGTGTATTAAGTCAATCCCTCACAATGCACCATTTTTGGGTAAATTCACCTCAAATGGTCATGTGATCCCAGCCAAAAATCCTATTCTAACGACAGAAAATCCTGACTTCTATGCTCCTTTTCGCCGCCTACAAAGCATTAGAAGTATTAGGAATTTTTAGCATGATTAGACATGCCCTGTGTCTTAAACTTTTGAACAACTTTTTATCCCCCCAAGTACTGATATAAGTTTTGTACAGTACAGTTTATAGGCACATTGCAATGCACTGTGGATTGATTCAAAAACCCTCTGGATGTGGATGTGTGGTGTTATGGTTTCACTAGGTTTAGGACATGGATGTGTGTTAAATTACATACAATCGGGGTCTGCGGTTTGGGATTACACAGCTTGTCATATGATAGACTTATGGACATTTTTGTTCAACAGTTATTTCATGCTTTTTGTGTCTCAAGCACCTTCCATGAAAATGGGTACCTGCATATGATGTGAATGTAAAACAGACCCCCCCCCCCCACAGTACACCAACATCATATGATGGAGTCTGGCATGGGGGTAGGACATGCCAACCTAACAGCAACAGAACGGCATCAACTTCCGGCATAACCCGAGTGCTAGTCTAAGTAGTCTTATTCAAAGACTTAACGGTAGGAGGGCGCTCTTACGCATTATCGAACGATCACACACAGACTTGACTTAAGGCTAGGCCTGGTCACGAATATTTAAATCTAAATGACCATTATTGGAAATTACACTATTTTGCAGCGGGGTTAATCCACTAACCCCGACGGATTTTGAACTCAATAATTTTTTCCTAAATTATCATGATATTACTAAGATGTATTGAACGAAGGTTTAAAAGGTGATTTTGCAATATCACTGGGACCGAGGCTGCCGTAGTAAATACACGTAAGAATTCACTAAATGACCGTTTGGAAATCCCCAATGCTCAAATCGAGCAGATTGTGTCCGACCCCCCCTGGAGTCTGGCTCAAATGCCAGAGACAGAGAGATGGGCACTTTGGCTGCAGGTGCGCCATTTACATTTTTTCATTTCTTTGGTACAAAAATGTGAAATTTCTTATTTTGTATTGGAGCATTTAGGGTTAGGTTTATATTGAAATATAAGCCATTCAAAATCACCTTTTAACTTTTAAGACATTTTTGTAGCTAAATACAATTAAAAAATCTGTTAAGTGTCTAATCCAGGGGTTCTCAATAGGCGGCCCGCGGGCCAAATCTGGCCCGCCAACCATTGGAATTTGGCCCTCAACTTGCTCTAAAATATAAAAGGAAACATAAGAAATTCAGGTGTATTTAGCCCTCAAGTAGGAAACTTTCAAATATGGTCGGCATTCTCTGGCCCTTCAGCTAATATAATTGAGAACCCCTGGTCTAATCTATTTGAAATCACTACATATTATGCAATCTATGGATGCCTCATTGTACCTTAGAGTGTACTGACAGGCTAATATTTGGCAGGCAGATGTGTGCGGTCTGAAAGAAAGAATATCTACTGCAATAAGATTGCCTTATTAGCAGAGTTAACTAACAAATGTCTATGGAGGTTGCCATGTTTGGCATTGCTGACATTGCCTGGCATTGGTGATGTTGTATGACATGAGAAGTCAATAGACAAAAACAGGTGTATGTGGAATGTCTAGGGTACTCCTGGTCATTAAATCCGATTATATAGTGTGTCCAGTAGAAAATCAATAAGGATAGTGTCATTTTTCTGCTTAAAAAACTGGGACAAAATCTTGAACAGGATGTACGTACCGGGTAATTGAAAAGGTTTGGTTGTTTCATTCATTGGCTATATACCATCATGATTTCTATTTTCACGTGGGCCCATCAAAGTGGCTGCAATCATAAGGAAGATATTATAAACGTTTTACTTTGATATCAATAATATAGTGTCACTTTTCTGACTGAAAGACATTCATTTGAAACAAAAATGTATTTATAATATGATGAAGCAGATTATATTAAATCAGGAAAAACCTACTTCCTAGGTTCCAACCCTTTTTCTTGAAAGTGATCTGTTTTGGAATGCATAACCCAAGGCACTTGCTTTCAGACCAAAAACACCCCCCCTTTTCACTTTCTTTATAAGGTCGCCATTACTTTACAGATTTCTCTTTAAAATAAGTGGCCTCCATTGCAGCACAGAGACACCATACATGTCAGACACATATTGATTGAAGCCTTGTTTGGTTAAGCAACCCTGTGAGTGCTATTTTTAGTGGAATTCTAAACTAATAATTTTGTGTGACCCTGCAAATTCATCCTGTCAAATCTAGAATCTGAAAAGTTTGAAATATTGTCAGTTTACATGTATTTACAGTTACTGAATGTGCAGATATTTCTGCTCTGTTGATAGATATGCTTATCAGTTTTAAGCAGAGAGTCATGCCTTTGAAATCATAACCCAGATAAATGTACTTAGTTACTATATAATACATGTATGGGATGGGGTATAACATCCTGTACATGAGCCTGGGTATCCATCCCCATTACAGGGGGGGGGTCGGACACAATATGCTCGATTTGGGCATTGGGGATTTCCAAACGGTAATTTAGGGAATTCTTACGTGTATTTTCTACGGCAGCCTCGGTCCCAGTGACATTGCAAAATCACCTTTTAAGCCTTCATTCAATACATCTTAGTAATATCATGATAATTTAAGAAAAAAAATATTGACTTCAAAATCCGTCAGGGTTAGTGGATTAACCCCGCTGCAAAATAGTGTAATTTCCAATAATGGTTATTTAGATTTAAATATTTGTGACCAGGCCTAGTCTTAAGTCAAGTCTGTGTGTGACCGTTCGATATGTGTAAGAGCGCCCTCCTACCATTAAGTCTTTGAATAAGACTAGCACTCGGGTTACGCCGGAAGTTGATGCTGTTCTGTTGCTGTTAGGTTGGCATGTCCTACCCCCCTGCCCCATTACTAGAATTCTGGAGGTGACCAGAAATGGATGAAATGGTGCCTTATGTGAAACCAGTTATGTTCAAATGAATGTCTTTTTAATTCTCAAGACCAGACCTGTTCAAAGGACTGGGACTGGGAAATTTTACCCTGGGGATTTTACGATCCATTTTTGGACTGCATAGATATAACTTTTCCAGAAATTTCTGGCCATGAATTTAAAAAATTCTGGAAATGTAAAAAAAAGTTGTTTTTTTTTTCAATTTCTGAGATCAAAGTGTTAATGATAAAGGTAGAAGTACTGCATCAAAAAAAATTATTTTAGAGGTGGGGTCTTGTGCCCTAAAATCTCATAAGAAAATATGTTCCCAGGAGCTTCACTGGATGCTATACGCTGTTTGGCCTTGCCATCGGTTCAAATTTTGGATTTTCAGGAAATGGGACTACTCCTCTGTTACATCTCTGGGACTGTTATTCCAATTTTGAGGGTAATATAAACACCAAAATTAACACTCTTATCCAGTCCTGCTAAATATTGTGTTAATTTGATACCCTATCTGAGAATGAAAAAAATAATTTTATACCCTGTGTGAGACTGTACACTGTAGGTCAAACTCAATACCCTTTATTTGCAAGTCTCAAGACCTGCCCAGGTGTCATGATTTCTGTAACTCAGGTGGTTGCCTGACCAGAACACCATCTTTTCCCTGGAACATGCAGTGGTGTTTCTTGACATAGATGAGGCTGGGGGAACCAGAAGTAGGTCTTCCTTCCTCATTTGATTTAGAACTTCTTACATGTAGGCCTGTGGAAATGGTAATCAAATCCTGTCGCAGGTGTTTTTAGTTACTGGTACTATTTTCTCTGCTGATGTAGCTGTCCAGATCATGCATGGCTACTCTGTCGTTGCATTAAGGATTCGGTGATTATATATATATTGCATCTAAAAAATTAGGCCAAATAAAATGGGGTCACTAACCGTTGATAGTGTACAGGTTATGAACCTTGAAATTGGGAGGATCATGCTGCTCTTAATTTATTGTGGGCCGCCAGCTATAGCTGGAGGACCACTTAGCAATCCGTTGTGCGTGTGTATGTGTGTGTGTGTCACTAAAATGTTAAGTTTTTTTTTAAAAATTTGGACCTCAATTGTGAAAAGTTGCAGTCAATTGGAACCAAACTTCTGTCATAGGTGCACAATGGGATTCCTAATATGTTGATGAGGTCAAACTGGTAATGTGCGAGAGATCAAATGTAGTGAGGGTGCCAAGTTGAAAAATAGGCTTTAAAATTTGGGTCATAGGTGCCACCATGGAATCCCTTCATAATGATGAGGTCAAAGGTCAGTGCCAGGTCAAAGGTCATGGAGCGGCCCACAGCTTTATTCTTTGAATATACGGAGCACGTAAAGACCGGAAGATCCCGGAAAAATTCTAGTTTAAGGTTTTGATTGCCACTGAAGCTTCTTGAAACTGCTATTATGAATATTCATGCAATGATTGACACTTTCCTCATTGACATAAGGCAATTTAATTAACAGTTAGGGATAAAGACGTTCGTTCATACTTACGCTAGAACTGCGCAGGCAGTGATCCGACTCTATATATCCGATACTTGCTGCAGCAACTCAACGCAACCCGCTGCAGCTGCAGTTTAAAATAAATTTACTCGGTGTTTGCGCAGACCGCCAACTTGCCAGTAATTACTGGACAGGAAACACGAATCGAAATAGCACTCCAACTTACCGCAACGCACGTTGTAGTGAAGGAACGAACCTGTTATCAATACACAACCAGCGGGCATTTTCCGGTTCTGCCTGGTCCCAGGCGGTTCATTTAATCCGCTCAATCTTCTGAATCCTTTAATCCGATTAAGTAATTCAGTAAACTTAATGCATTAATTGAACCACGCGGAACCGGGCAGAACCGGAAAACGCCCGCCAGTTGAGTATTGAATTCGTCCCTTAGTACATGCATGTACTATGTGGGCAACGTGCAAAAAATGCAAGAAATCCTGTGCAGCACATAGCTTTAAAAAATGTATTTGTTTGTTTGTTTGTGTGTTTGTTTTGTGGTCTTTGGGGGCTAACTTAAAGGAACACAAGATTTCTGAGGATGCAATTTTTTTCTTCTGAATTTGAACTCGGTTGTGAAACACCTACCGAGAATGTTTGAAGTGTTTTCTGGACAAACAAGTAGAAAAGAAACCCAAAGCCAAGATTTGAACTTGCCTGTTGTCCTAATGGCCCCTATAAAGAACATGCATAGATTTCTGTCATGTATGTCAGAAATACTAAAATTTGTAAGGCAAAAAAAAAAAAAAGGTTGTCTCAGAAGAAATGTTAAAAAAGTGGACAATTCGCCATGCGTTTTTGTTAATAGAAAATGCTATGCGAAAATGCAGATTTTTAATTAGTTTTTCATTGCTTTTTGACCCACCACTTAAATTTTTTCTTTTTTTTTTTGGCCACAACAGTGCCGAATTTTCATTGTTTTCCGGAAATTTATAAAAAAATCTTCAATCCCGTGGCAAAAAACCTTAAAAAATGCGGCTCTTTAAAATTTCTAAAATACAAATTTTAAACAATTGCAGCGGGTCTCTGCAGACAACCGTGTGTTTTTCTGCCGAAAATTTTACTAGATTATAGCTAGATAAAGAATGTTTTTGGTTTTCACTTCAGGTTGAAAAACAAAAGTTTTTTTTTTTTTGGGGGGGGAATCTTGAAATGCCCTGGCCTTTAATTCCGCATACATGTAGTATCAGTTCTAGAAGTTAAGATTGATACAACTCCTGTACCATAAGGGGGAGTTTCAGTTATAATTTATTCATAAAGAGAAGCAGCGAGACAGAGAAACTCTGTCATCATTTAATCACTAACCACAGCAGAGACCCTTATTTCTCAATTATTAATGGCCACTGAATGGCGGGCAGCCTCCTGTGGTATAGGTTTAGGAATATTTGATAAGTTTCTTTGTACAAAATATAGATAGTTCCACCTTGCTTTGATATTAATGGATTTGTTATCTATGGCTTCACTTTTATACACACGTAGTAGACCAATGCATACGGATTGTTGTGTCGCTCTGACGAAGTCATGAGGCAATACTAATCCAATTCTGTGTCTGTCCATATGACTCGGTTATCTTTTTAAAAAATGCTCTCAGACCTAAATGCGGCCTGGTTACTTCAAAACTTGGTAGGGATGTAGATTGAGGTCTGTCGCAATACATGCATAGCTTTGTTTGTATTATTTGCAATTAAAAAAAAAAAAAAAAAAAAAATGCATATTTTTGTTTCAGGGCATTTGAGTTACCTTTTTTAAAAATGCTCTGTGGCTAAAATGCTATTATGACCAATTTATTCCATATTATGGGTGTATGATCCAAGTGTGGAACATATTGCGAACCCAAAAAATATATTTAAATGGCAGGATTACACCCAATATTTTATGGTCTGCTATGGAGTTAATATTTTTGCAAACTCAAGCTTGACACGGTCTCAATAAATCCACTTTTATACCAAACTTGGTCATTTTGTTTTACCTTTTTGAAATACACTTCCAGCTACAAAACATAACACTTCTCTCAGTGCATTTGTTCTCTTTCTAATCAATGCCAAACTTCATCATAAAGCAAGTGATAGCGCAACCAGGCAACACTTGTGGTTTGAGAACTGCCTTGCTTAAAACCTTTGATTGTAAAGTTGTGTGTCATTCTTTGTCTTTTTGGGCTATTTAAAAAAATAAGAATTAGTTTATTTCTGGCTTATCCAAGGACAGTGTTCTGCTATTATTCATGATAACAGAAATGATATTAGACCACATGAAACAGTAAAGTAACATATTATTAAACTGTAAATTTGTACATGTAAGGCTTGGAAATCTTTAATCTAGTTTTTACGTAATGAAATGGTAGATATGAAATCCAAAAATCATATTACGAAAAGAGTTCTCGTCTGTTTTTATGCCCACGTGGAAAAGTGTGTGTTATGGTCACTTATCACCAAGGGGTATTAAAATAATATATCCTAAATCAGAATAACGGTTTAGGAAAATGTGCGCAGTGTATTGATAGTGTCCAATGCACTCGGTGTTGTGCACGCTTGGACCGTGTGCGTGTCACATATGACTGGTTCATTTTTCTTGGAGGTGGGTGCATTTAATATTTTTTTGTGTTTCAGACATTTTAGAGCAAATTTGTTTAAACATAGTAGTGCGGGTTTCGATCCTGATTTAACTATTAATTTGGTCTAATTTTGGCATACTTGTTACAAGTTTGGGCACAAATATTGTACTTGCGATGCATGTTGATGTCCAGTGCGGCATGTGGCCAAGCTGATGGGGGGGGGTCAGTGTTCTCTCTAACCCCATGGCACTATATGCCAAATTGTCAGCGCTCATGAATCTTTGATTGGTTCAAAACTAGGGGCTAGATCATGTATTTAGTTCCGATCGTGCCACACTGTTAGAATGGTAGTAGGACTGAATGGGATAAAGCTTAAAGGTGATAAAAATCCAGAAGCTTCTTTGATGGTACCAGTGAGATATCTTGAATTTAACAATCAGAGATACACAAAGAAGGGCAGTTGGGTTACAAGCGTTAAACTGGCCAATGGACCATAGAGGACGCAAAATATTCCCCCCACCTCAGGGATGAATAACAGAAGAGGTAGACACTCTGGTTGCCACATTCTTAGGGTGTTGTAGATTACTCTAATTCTTTGGATAAATCCATATTGCATGAGCACCGCACACTTGATTGTTGCAAATTAAAGATACACAATTGATTGAAAAAATATTTTTTACCTTACATTTTCTTCGAAGTCTAAAGTTATGTTAAGGTGTTTTACACAACTTTTGCCAAGAGCACAGTTGAGAAGGCACAGCAATGTGTTGATGTGCAGGTGCAGGAAGAGTGGTTGCCATGAATTCTGTGTATTAAGACATACGTCGTATGATAAATTCATCTGATCCTGTGCAAAGGTAGCCTAAATCAGATAATAAATAAAAAAACCTTCCCTGAAATGGGAACCAAAAAAAATGGGCACATAGTTGGTTATCTTTAGAGTGGTATATGTAAAGCGTAGGTTTTTTCAAAGGCGTGTGTGAAAAAAATAGAAAAGCGCCCATCGTACCCAGGTTTTGACTAAAAGGTTATTTAACGAATTTACACGATTCAAACATCATGTATAACTTCAAAAAAATATATTCTAACATGGCCTCAAACAAAACTGATACGCAATGGCCAATACGACATACCTAGGGTTATCAATTGAATGAGACTGAATGGTGAAAATTCAAATTATGTACCGTCCATGCTTTACACCAATGTAACGTCCATGACATACATTGGAAGATTTTCTATATTATAAGAAGGTGCTTTCCTTTATTTTAGGATCAACTTCAGGAGAGTTTTGGTTATAATTGATGTCCAAAAAACTGCTGTCCATTTTCGTAACTGTCCTGACGTCGACTTCTGACGCATTTTCTATGTTAAGAGACTAGGCTTCTAGAGTTGATGTTCTTGTTGAACATTGAGAATGTTAAGTTATCTAGTCCCAGAAATAAAATTAACTTCCTTAGCTTTCAAGTATGTTGTAATACATTTTGAATACAGAGAGGGTGGGCAAAATGTAACGTCCATGACGGTGGAATTGCCCAAATGTCCAAGATTTGATACCAATGTGATACAAACATTCACTTGAATACAAATACACACTAACAGAATCAACTGAAGCCAAGTTAGGATATCTGTTGAACCATAAACAAAGAAGGTGTTAGGATCATGCAATTTCAGGCTGAATTTGATATACATTTGGAAAGTAATAGTTAGCAGAAAGGACAGTAAACAGAACGCGGTAAAGCCCTCGGCCATAAAACAAGCGTTCGTACAAAAATACGATGAATGAAACCCTATTGGGAATTGGGCCTGAGCTACATAGTTTTGATCATGAAAAAAACACCAAATAAATCGATGAATTTATGCAAACTGATACCAATGTATTGAAGGAAAACAAAATTAAAGTACGAAAAAAACAAAAACCAGGCTCTGCCCCACCGACAAAAAATATCCAAAATGGCCACCAACTTGTTGAAAAATCATGTTTTGGCCACTAACTCAGTAAGTTTTGGTTCTTTAATTTTGGTGGCATTACCCGTGTTTTGGTGTATTAGGACTCATTCTATGCTATTTTTATCTCACCATAAATCTTTCGTTCTCTTGAAAATGCTGTTTTCAATCAAAATTGGACAGTGAGGGTGAGGGTGCTTCAAATGCCAAAAGGTATGTTTACCATCACAATTAAAAAATGGGATGAATACATTTGATACTAGGATTCAGCAGGGATTAATATCATCACAATAGGGACATTTACTTGAATGCACTCAAGTGAAGTAAGTCCTCTACTTAACCTAATTGTCCCCGCCGAACGAAGTTCGGGAGGGGACTATAAAATGGGCTCCGTCCGTATGTCCGTCCGTATGTCCGTCCGTATGTCCGTATGTCCGTCCGTATGTCCGTGATAAAAATGTTAACCCTGGAACATTTGGGCATATCTTTTTTTCTGGATGTGCTAGAGTAGCCAAACTTTGGTATATTGTAGGAGGGGATACCCCCTACTCACCATGTAATTCATTCCCCCAGGGTCCTCCCCTGGGTCTGTCAGGGGGAGGGGAAAAAAAGGTCAAGGAAAAAAGTCAATATTGCACAGAAAATGTCAACATTGTGTACAATTTATCTGGAGTTCTGTAAGGGCTACGATGATGTAACTTGGTGGAAAGAAGCAGGTTGATGAGTTCTCAACCTGATTAGATTTTGGGTGTAAAATATTCTAATTAAGTATCTAATTTGCATAATTTATGAAATTTTTTTCAAATGTATTCATTTCTAACTTCAAGTGCATTGATCCTTCTACTTTCTCAGTAGAAGACCAATAAGAATGTGTAGTGTTATTTCACAGATTGTTATTGTTCCTGATAGTCAATTAGTCAAACGATTATGCTGCTTATTCCGTCGTGTAATGTAGAAGTTATCATCATTAGGGCACATTTTCATAACTTTGGGTAAAGAGATGTATTTGTATGAGTTGGATCATATACTTCTTGCAATGATTTGCCTTTTTAAAATTTGTATAATATGTTTTCATCAGTATGAGTAAAAAAATCAAAAGTTGCTTTTGAAATAAAACCATTTTGAAATATAAAATTTTCCACTTTAAGGGACAGGAGATTTTTTGAGGATGCAAATTTTCTCAATTTGCACTTGATCGGTTGTGGAACACCTACCGAGAACGTTTCGAAGGTTTATTGGACAAACAAGTAGAAAGAAAACCAAATACTGTTTTGAACGTGCCTGTATCGCCTCCATAGAAAAGCATGCTTTGATATTCTGTCATGCACAAAAGAAATGTCTAAATGATCTTTTTAGTTGGTGAATTAATTTTAAAACAGTTCTCTCAACAAAAATTAGGACTTACTTGAATTTTCGTCCTGCATCCGCAAGGACTTCCTCAGAATTGATGAGAAGCGGGAGGATCTTTTTAGTCATTATATGTGATGCGATCAAGCAAAATGAGTCTGAAGTCGGTCAGATTCAATTTTACTTTTTCATGTAGCTGTATGCATCATTTAAAAAGCTACATTTTGCTGAAATCCCCATTGAAATTGACCAATTACTTTCAAAGATATGATCAGTTGAAGGGTGGCCAAAACAATAGGAAACAAACGACATCTTCTCCTTTGTTTGGCTATATCTCAAAATCAATATTTGCGACTTCCGACTCATTTTGCTTGATCACATCACATATAAAGATGGCTTATTCGGCTTATTTACTTTAGGTATGATCTTATACAATACATCGCTAGGCATTCCAAATATGCAAAAAAAATATGGAAAAATTGAAGCGCTCCTCTCGTGAAATATGTTGTCTCTTTATTAATTAATTGCATATTTAACATGTATGTCTATGGAAAAAAATCATTTAAAGAATATTTCTAGATATACATAGCAAAAACGTTAGCTTGAAATGTCACCTGGTATTTTATTTTATTTAAAGGTCCATGGCCCGATCGCTAATAGCCTCGTCCCCAAAAGCCCAGATTTTACCGGAAGTGGTCAACATTTTGCTATCAGAAGAAAGCCACTATTTTTCTCATTTACCCTATGAAATCTTAGAGCCAAAGGATGTTTGGTTTTCAAGTTATGAGCGAAAATGTACCCCATTTTGGTCGACCAATATTAATTTTACTCAGTACTCTATGGGGCTTACAAAATCACGTTTTTAGCTCTCGCATCAAAACGGATTGAAATATCGCCGCGAAACTTTACACATGGGCTTTTGGAGTGAAGGCCAACCTATCAAGATGAACACTTTATATCCTTAAATCGGGCCATCCCCCTTTAAGTTGCACACTTATGTAAGCTTTTTCATAAAACCAATATGAGGTCGCCGTGGACCTTTATGAGAAGTTCAAACAAAAATTGTGTCGTCTGTGAAGGGGGCACATACTAGGGATTGCTTCAGTGGTAGTGTGTGTATCTGTCTGTCTGTGGTTAACATCCAAGCATAATAGCCCACTGTTTAGTGTGCACATTTTCATAGCACTTGGTCCTTGGGTAGTGACCCACAAACACCTTAAAGAGTCAAAGATCACCTAGAGGTCATTAGAGGTCATGAAACTTCATCATACAATGGTCCTTGGGTAGTGTCCCATGTGCTGCTGTACCTCATGTCATGCTGAGACGAATATAGAGATTCGAAGCATGTAATCGATGGATTGTTTGCAGCGTGCAGTGTCTGGTACGATATTGTTATGGTAATTCAACGATTCCCTCGACTGATCGAGAAGCAGTAATCGTTATTCAATACATTTCAATATATAACCCCAAGATTTGAGTTTGGCGGGCTATTTTTAAATAAATGATGCTCACACGTGCGTGTTATTTGTCAAAAAGCCTTGAACACAGTTTAGTACTCAATGACTTTTGTATTCAAGCCATGGAATAATTTAAAATGACCCCAATTTTGTACACTCATTTGTCGACTATAGGTAGAATTTGCTAAAATTTCAATGTATTAATGACATTCTTGGATATCTTCAAAATATACTGAGTTAATTAAAATGTATATTTTCTATTTCAATATCACAAGAATTGAAAAAAATGTGGACCAGTTTATTTCTCAAACTCATATTTTTTTAACAGAATATGATCTAATTGGACATTTTATTTTAATTTTGACTATGTCTTATGAAAAAGAAGTTATTGATGACATGGCCAAACACATCAAGTGTTAATGTGAGTCGGTAGAACAATTATATTCATGTTAGGTCATGAATTGAAGCACAGAATTGGGTAAATTTGCCTGATTTGCAGGACACCTCGCCCATAGAATGCAATGTCATTGCAAGCCGAAACAGACCTGGTTCGATACGCTCGAGCTGTTAACAATGGACTACAGCTTTGCTTCCGATCTCTATAGGTATATTCGTCTCAGATGTCATGTGACCTTTGTCCCCATTCCCAAATCACGATGGCAGATGACGCATGCATTTGGTAAATGCTGTAATTTTTTTCTTGAAAAAAAATGGACCCATGCAACATAGCACAAAATAGGTAAAACTATTATATGCCCTTCCTTTTGTGCTCCCGTTTAAAGAATGTTTCCATTTTACATTAAAAATTTCTTAGGTACACCTGTAGTTTTTAAAAGTAAGACAACAACATATATCTTTGATTTATTTCTTATAGATATCACTGTATTTAAATACCAAATGGTCATTGTAATGCTCATGTATTTAAACACATACACACACACATGCATTGATTCATTTTCTTGGCGGGGGGTGCATTATATTTTTTGTGTGTCTGACATTTTAGTGCAATTTTTTATAAAAATAGTAGTGCAGTTTTTATCCGTATTATATTTGGTTATAATTGTGCATACTTGTTACCAGTTTGGACAAATCATTTGTCAATTGCGATTGCATTTTGATGTCAGTGCGGCAAATGGGCCAAATGATGGGGGGGGGGGTCATGTTCTCATATTAAACCCCCATGGGCACCCTCATTGACCAAATTGTCAGCCTCATTGACAACTCTTTTGATGGTCAAATAGGGCTATATCATGATTAGTCAATCGTGCAAACTGTTAGAATGGTAGAGGACTGAATGGGTAAAGCTTAAAGTGCTAAAAATCCAGAAGCTGTCTTTTGATTGGTTACTCAGATGAGGATATCTTGTAAGAACCAATCGAGATACACAAAGAAGGGCAGTTGTGTTCAAGCGTTAAAACGGGACCATGACCATAGAGAATAAACATATTCCCCCCCCTCAGGGATGAATAACAAAAGATAGACACTCATGGTTGCAACCCTTCTGAGGGTTGTTTTGTAGAGTACTTAATTCTTTTTGATAAATCCATATGCAATGAACAAAGCACCACTGATTGTTGCAAATTAAAGCTTACACAATTTGATTGAAAAACATTTTTTTCCCTTACATTGTCTTTTCAAGTCTTTTAAAGTTCTGTTAAGGTCCTTTTTACACAACTTCTGCAAGAGCACAGGTTGGAAGACAGAAGGCACAAGCAGTGTTGATGTGCGGTGAAGGAAGATGGTTGGCAATGAATTCTGGTTATTAAAGACAAGTAGTATGATTAAATTTATGAATATTAAAAAAAGTAAAAAAAACCATTTATAAAAAATTAAAAACCTTTCCCTGCAACTGGGAACCAAAAAAAGATGGGCACATATTATTTGGTTATCTTTATATGGGTATATGTAAAGAGTAGGTTGTTTTTCAAAAAGCGTCTGTGGGAAAAAAAATAGAAAAGCGCCCTCGTACCCGGTTTGACCTTAAAATGGTTATTTTAAATAATACCACTATCAAACATCATGTAACTTCAAAAATATATTCTATGGGAATCAAAACAAAAATGATAAGCAATGGCAAGAAGCACATACCTATGGGTTATAAATTTTGAATGAGGGAATGTTGAAAATTCAATTATGAACGCCATTGACATTTACACAAATGTAACGTCCAGACATACATTTGGAAGATTTCTATATTATAAGAAGGTGCTTCCTTTATTTTTGAGGTTGCAACTCAGAGAGTTTTGGTATAAATGGAGTCAAAAAAACGGCTATTGTCCATTTTAGTAAACGTCCATGAACGTCGACTTTGAAAGCCATTCTTGTTTAATGAAAACTGGAGCTTCTAGATGTTTGAGGGTCTTGATGACATTAGATGTTAACTATCAGTACCAGAAATAAAATTAAATTCCTTAGCTTTCAAGATGTTGGATACATTTTGAGTACAGAGAGGGTGGGCAAAATGTAACGTACATGACGGTGGAATGGATGGAATTGCCCAAATGGTCCAAGATTTGACACCAATGTGATACAAAACATGCACTGAAACAAATACCACTAACAAGGAACAACTGAAGCCAAGTTAGGAGATATCTGTGAACCATAAACAAAGGTGTCTAGGATCATGCAATTTCAGGTGAATTTGATATTAATTTTGAAATAATAGTTAGCTAGAAAGTACAGTAAAATCATGAACGGGTAAAGGCCCTCGGGCATAAACAGCGTTCGTACCCAAAAATCCTATGAATGTTTGAAACCCTAATTTGGGATTGGGTGTGCTAATTTTAGTTTGATCATTAAAACACCAAATAAAGCGATGAATTTAGGACACGAGTCCACATTTTGAAGGAAAAAAAAAAAATTACAGTACAAAAAACAAACCAGGCTGACCGAAAAAAAATATCCAAAGGCCACCCACTTGTTTTGAAAAATCATGTTTGGCCACAATCAGTAAGTTTTTTTTGAGGTTCTTAACGTTGGTGGCATTTTTATTACCCCGTGTTTTGGTGTATTTGGGACTCTTCTATGCTATTTTTTATCACCATAATCTTGGTTCTCTTGAAAATGCTTGGTTTTCAATCAAAAATTGGACAGTGAGGTGGAGGGTTGCTTCTAAATCCAAAAGGTATGTTTACCATCACAATAGGAAATGGGATGAATACATTTGATACTAGGATTCAGCAGGGTATTAATATCATCCACAATAGGGACATTACTTGATGCACTCAATGCACTCAAGTGAAGTAAGTCCTCCTACTTCAACCTAATTTTAAATTACTTCATTTCTAAACTTCCAACTGCATTGGATCTTTACTTTTCAGTAGAAGACCAATAAGATTTGTAGTGTTATTTCACGATTGTTATTGTTCTGATAGTCAATTTAGTCAAACGTATTATGCTGCTTTATTCCGTCGTGTATGGAGAAGTCTATCATCATACATTTTCATAACTTGGGGTAAAGAGTTGTTTATTTGTATGAGTTGGGTGGATTCATAACTTCTTGCAATGATGTGCCTTTTTTAAACTTTGTCTAAATATTGTTTTCATCAGTATGAATAAAAAAATTCAAAGTTGCTTTTGAATAAAACCATTTCGAATAAAATTTTCCACTTTAAGGGACAGGAGATTTTTTGAGGAAGGATGCAAATTTGTCTCAATTTGCACTTGATCGGTTGTGGAACACCTGCCGAGAACGTTTCGAAGGGTTTATTGGACAAACAGTAGAAAGAAAACCAAATAATGTTTTGAACGTGGCTGTCATCCCTCCATAGGTTAACAGAAGCATGCTTTGATATTCTGTCATGACACAAAGAAAGCAAATGATCTTTTTAGTGGTGAATTAATTTTAAAAAAACAGTTTCTCTCAACAAAATTAGGGACTATTGAATTTCGTCTGCATCCGCAAGGACTTCTCAGAATTGATGAGAAGCGGGAGGATCTTTTTAGTCATTAATAAAGATGGCTTTAGTTCGGCGTATTTACTTTAGGTGTGACTATATAACAATACTCGTACGGCATTCCCAAAAATATGCCAAAATAAAATATGGGAAAAATGAAGCGATCCCTCGGGAAAGGTTGCTCTTTATTAAATAATTGCCATATTTAACAGTAGTCTATGAAAAAAAATCACTTTTACAAAGAATATTTCTGTATACATCGCAAAAACGTTTTCGCTTGAAATGTCACCTGGTAATTTTTATTTTATTAAAGGTCCATGGCCCGATCGCCTCGTCCCCAGAAGACCCAGGATTTAAAGGAAAAAGTGGTCAACATTTTGCTATCAGAAGGAAAAGCACGATTTTATCATTTACCCCTATGAAATCTTAGAGCCAAAGGAGATTTGGTTTTAAAGTTATGGGCGGAAACCTGTCACCCCATTTTGGTCGACCAATATTTAATTTACTCAGTACTCTATGGGGCTACAACAAATAACGTTTTAGCTCTCGCATCAAAAACGGATTGAAATATGCGCCAGCCGACTTTAACAATTGAGCTTTGGGTGATGGCCAACCTATCAAGATGAAAACTTCATATCCTTAAATCGGGCCCATCACCTTTAAGTGCACACTTAGTCAGTTTTTCATAAACCAATATGAGGTCGCCGTGGGAACCTTTATGGAAGTTCAAACAAAAATGGTGTCCGTCTGTGAAGGGGGGGCACATACTAGGGGGGCCACATACTAGGGATTGCCTTCTAGTGGTAGTGTGTGTATCTGTATGTCTGTGGGTTAACATACAAGCATAATAGCCCACTGTTTAGTGTGTGCACATTTTCATAGCATTGGTCCTTGGGGTAGATGACCACAAAAACACCTTAAAGAGTCAAAGATCACCTAGAGGTCATTAGAGGTCATTAAACTTATATACAATGGTTCCCTTGTGGGAGTGTCCCATGTGATGGTTCCACCTCATGTATGCTGAGACGAATATAGAGATTCGAAGCAAGTCATCGATGTGGGAATTGTTTTGCGCGGCAGTGTCTGGTACGAATTGTATGGTAATTCAACGATGCCCTCGACGGAGCGAGAAGCAGAGTAAATCGTTCATCAATACATTTCAATATATAACCCAAGATTTGAGTTTGGCCGGGCTATTATTTTTAAATAAATGATGCTCACACGTGGTGGCTATTGGTCAAAAAAGCCGTGAACACAGTTTAGTACTTTCAATGACTTTTGTATTCAAGCCATGGAAGAATTTAAAAATGACCCCCAATTGGTACACTCAGTTGTCCGATATAGGTGAGAATTGCTCCAAATTTCAAGGTATAATGGACACATTCTGGAATCTTCAAAATATACTGAGTTAATTAAAAGAATGTGATATTTTCTATTTCACTATCACAAGAATTGAAACACATGTGGACAGTTTATTCTCAAACTCATTTATTTTTTTAACAGAATAGATCTAAGGGACATTTTATTACGTTTTGACTATTGTTTATGAAAAAGAAGTTATTACTAGACATGCCCAACACATCACAAGTGGTAATGTGAGTCGGTTTCTAAGAAACCAATTATATTAATGAAACAGCAGATAGGAGGCCAGCACCCATAATCCTTTGCACCCCCCCCCAGCGATACCATATTATCGACGCGGTTATGGCGTTGACTCCATTTTTTCTTTGTCGCCGGGGAAGGAAATCGGTCAAGTGTATAACCCCAGACAGCCTATACTACTAGAAGTACACGGTCCCGAACGGAACAAAAACTCAATGTTAAGCACTGCACACATGAATTTGAAATGGTCAAAAAGAGAAAATAAACATGCAATGATTGCAAGTCCGATATTCATAGCCCCCGTTCTTATTAGCCTGACAAATCAATACATCCTTGCCTAGACCTACTCCCTCAGTCTCAACTTCAATCTAGACTAAAGTTTCCGTCCCGGTTACTGCCCAAGTTCAGCCTCTTCTTGGTAAATCTTACCAAATGACCCAACAAACAGTTATAAAAATAAGTTTTATAAAAATGCTGCGATATATCCCACTGAAACTTTGAATTACTAGAAATTTATCATTAGAAGTAGGGAATCAGTTGCCGAAAGATTAGAAAGTACCGAGTGGAATTTAGTAAACACAGAAGCAGATACCGTTGTGACGTTAGTCATGTAAATAGTCTCCGTATTACGGTCGTTGTTTAATAATGCCGCTGGCGGACGTTAAGGGGGCCTTCCACTCTCAATTCCTGTTCGATCAATCGTACGCTCTAAAATGCTCTACAGTTGATACCAGCTTTCTGGCTGGGTTGTTTCAAGGAAATTCTGAGATGATTTGAAGAAATATTGAAAATACTGTTTACACAAAGAAGCGCATAGCAATCTGAGAATCCATTTCTGATCGTTCACAAACTATATTTTTTTTTTTACATTAGAAATTCAAGCCACTAGACTTAAGCGCAGATCTCGATAATGTACAAGGTGGGCGTTGTGTGGGCGGGGAAACTAGATTACGTGTTATTGCTATGAAGGTTCCCGGTGGTGGTCACGGAAAAAATAAATATCGGGGCAAGGAAATTTAAAAAAATATAAACCAAAAACCAAGTTGTAGGAGGAAATTGCTCGGGTAGGAAGGTACTGGAGGAAGGGCTTCTGAGCCCGCTGTTATATTCATGTTAGGTCATGATTGGAGCACAAGACATTGGAGAGGCGTAAATTGCCTGATTTTGCAGGGGACACCTAGCACATAGAAGCGTAATGTCATTGCAAACAAAAACAGACCTGGTTCGATACGGCTCGAGGTTAACATGACATAGCTTTGCTTCCGATCTCTATAGGTATATTCGTCTCAGATGTCATGTGACCTTGTCCCCATTCCAAATCACGATGGCAGATGACGCATGTTTGGTAAATGCTGTAATTTTTTTCTTTTGAAAAAAAAATGGACCCATGCACACATATAAACCCAAATAGGTTAAAAACTTTATATGCCATTCCGTGTGTGCTCCCGTTTAAAGAATGTTTCCATTTTTTTACATTAAAAATTTATTAGGTACACCTGTTTTAGTTTTTAAAAGTAAGACAACAAACACAAAATATGAAATATCTGGATTTATTTCTGTATAGAATCACTGTATTTAAACCCAAATGAGTCATTGTAATGCTCATGTATTTAAAACATACAAACACACATGCATTGATCTGATGCGCTTTAATTGCTTGTTAGGGACAACCCCATTTTTATAAAATATAGAATAGAACTTGTAAATTTATTATGGGGCAATTGATACATGTTATTTAAGATGCTACAAACATGGACAGAAACTTAATGGCCATCCGGAAATAGAAGCCAAATAACTTTAGTCATCCTAGCAAGCCAAATGCTCATATATTGGTTACAGGGCATGCATAACAGTTCTCAATATCCGCGGCAGCTACAAGCTGTTGAAATGGTACCTACCGCCCAATGCCTGTCACGTTCTGATACTAATGTAGCAAAAGGTACATGAAGCCAAGTGCTTACATTGTAGTAGGGGTATTAGTGATTGCATGGTAGCTAAGGATGTTGCCACCTGGAGAATGCTCAGGCAGGGAAATCCTGCCAAGTTTTTTTCAAGTACAGGTGGTTTAGAGTTGTCTTTTGTGATTTGAAAACAATGGCTTTTGGGAATCTTTTTTTTAGAAAAAGGGTTCATGTCTGTTACACCACAGGTTCAAGGTGAGGACTGCACCACAGTTCTCTATGACAATATAGTGGTAAGAATTTTCAGGAATGGGAAAATCCAAAATTTTTCTTGAATGTAATCAAATCTTCCATTTGTAACGAAAGTTGTTTTCTTGGCAAGTAGTAGTAATTTTCACAAATGAAGGCTGCCAAACCAAAATTTAATTAACTCGATAATAATTGTCCAACTTCTCTGGGTGTTTTGTATTTAAAGGTGCACGAGAGATTTCACATATCAGGTGTCCCTAAAAAAACATGGAAAAGTGCTGATTTTTGCCCTGATTGGTAAAGTTTTCCATAAAAAAATAATCCCCACTTGAAAGGATTAAGTGAGAAAATAGTCTTTCTTGGTAAGGAAATTTTGAAAGTTCTAATTTCGTATAGGAGCAGATACGGGGACTGCCAGCCTGTTGTTGTTTTTTTATTGAAATATAGCAAATCGAATCACTTTTTTGCCTTTGAAGGGCAATTTTCTGTAAACCAAATACAGATAAGAAATCTATTGAGTGTCTAGTCCCCGTATGATAGTATATTCGACACAATTTGGCTGCTTCAAAAATCTCTCGTTGCACCCTTAATAGATAGACAGATGTAGTATTATCTCAACTACATAAAAGGGACATACAAATTCATTTTGTGTAGAGGCAGCAAAAAATCTTCTATTTAAGCCCTATTGACACCATGTAGACAAGCCTGTGTAACCGTGGGGGTTAGTGGGGTAGGTGACTTCCAACCCCTAAAAAAAGCATCTAAAATAAAAAATGCCAAAAAATAAGATTTTGTGAGCGGACGGAGGCGCCAAAAATTGGTTATTGCTTTTATTATGGATTTTTTTTCAAAAAAAGGTTAACCATTTGATAAAAATGGTGGGGAGGGGGCTTTTAGGGAAAGTCTCTTTTTGAAACAAATTGCCCTCCCCTAAAAAAATCCTGGTTGAACGGGGTGATGTCTGATTGTAGAATTCCCAGTTCTGAAAATAACCACCTGTGCAAACAATGTGAAAACGGTGCTGCTTGCCTTTTACAAAAATAGTAGGGGAGCGCAAAGAAACTCTCCTGCGAACTTTTAGGGGGTAAAGCAGTAATAGAGGAGCAGTTAAAAAATGTCAAGAAAGAGGATCTAAAGAAAGATAAAATAGACATGTCTGTGTCCTTACAAGAAGACTAAATTATTCTGCCAAAGCCTTTTAAGATAAGATCATAAAAAAATGGTCAAAATGTAATGTAAAAAACAGACAAAACTATGGGATCATATTATAAGGGGAGTAGCTTGAAAATCGCTCCAGTGGTGATAAGGAGAGTGATTAAGAAGAGCATTGCTCTGCAGCACCTTAAAACGCAGTCCTGATGGTGTGTGTGTAGGTGTGTGATTAACAAAATCCCCGGTAACTTAAACGAGGGGATTGGGGATGTGGAGGAAGAATGTCGGCGCTTGTTTTGAGCCTATTCGAGACAAAAATTTTCCCCGGAACAAAATACGTATAAAAACTGTTACAATTTTTAAGAGAGGAAAAAATGATCCAAGAAAGTATTTCATGGACTTGACATTTGGAAATGATTAATGTCACTAATACTTCATGGCCAATATTTACATCCTATTCATTGACATTTCATTGTCTGGTCTTCATTTTACTAAAATCTAAACAAGAAAAACTAAATTGTAGATTTTTTTGTCTAAGGGGAAGATATGCCCAGGTAGAATGTAATCGCCACAGTAATGGTCAATCTAATCATGCTTTGCATTAATATTACTACATTATAATGAAAAAAATGTGATTTGTATTTTAAACAATTTAATCTAATCATCGCTTTGTTCATAAATATTACTACATTATAATGAAAAAAATTGTGATGTATTTTAAACATTAAGGAAAAAACTCATGATAATATCTATGAGACAGCGGTAATAATAGTAAAGTGATGAAATGTGTACTTTTGTTATCGTTCTTTTCTACCAGTATGTGATCTGTTATGATTGAAAGCCTGTAGAAATTTGTGTACAGAAGTTGCATGGAGTGTAGGCATATATAAAAGCCTGTAATTGAAAAGAAAATGAGCAAAATTATGACTTTTCAACTGTTAGCAAAGAGTAGAATATTAGGACTCCTGCTAGATTATAGGGAGTTTCTAATAGGGGCCTTCGTCAAAAAGACAAAGTGTATAGACAAAAATGATTGAAAATTTACATAATTAAAAAAAGAAAAAACCTAAAAAATTAAAAAATAGTATTTTTGTGTGTTTCAGTTAAAGGGGAGGCCCGTTTTATATAAGGGCCAATTCCACGGCAATGTCTCCCCTTGGGACTTAAAATTGAAATTCATTTTTAATGCAACAATTGAACATTGAATATGGAAGGGAAGAAGAAAAATACCTCATCTGTATAAATCTGCATTCTAATATTGATTCAGTGTTTTTCTTATTTTTATGGTTTTTGGAAAAAAAAATAAAATGTATTTACGAACAACAATTGTGCAATTTTTACAAAATTTGTGCTTGTCACTATTTCGTCCGTATCTATGAATATTGAGCCACTGAAATGTATTCATTTCTTTAACCTAATACCAGATAGGGAACTTTTATAACTTTACACTTTTAAATCAAAGCAGTTATTAGAGGGCGACTTCTTTGAGTTTCAAAGTTTACTTCTGATTTTCCCACGAATGTATGTAACGCCATGACGTTTTATGCTATTTTCCTGTTGTAACTACACGCTTGCAATTGATTATAATCATATCTCGTATACAATGTTAATGAATATATGGAGATAATAAACATGTGAAAAAAATATTATCCTAGTTAGAAATATGCTAATGAGCGTCATGGACGTTACCGTCAGGGACGTTACGTCATGGACGTTACACATTTAAACACCCGCGTAAATGGGTATTATGGAATGTTTGTTATTGGTCATGTTTACAATTAATATTTTTGATGTCAGCGAATCTGTTCTTGACTTGAAGTTTTCATGACTTTGATACTTAGAATTCTTAAAAATGACCCATTTTAGGTCAAATTCGGCACGAGGGCCGCTTTACATCATTTTTTTGCAACTTTTTTAAATACGCTACCTTCCAGGGTAAACACTGGAAAGATAAATCCTAAAGTTTACCTGCTCAAGAAATTTAACCCTTCTATCACCTTATTGTTAGTATTCCTAAAGTTTATTTCTTGGAACTACTCCATTGAATGTACGGGGAAAGTGGCATTGACCCCCTGTGCTTTTCACTGGGCACATTCATGCCATTTCAAATGAATGGTCAGGCAAACAATAAAGATAAGATGCTCAAATTTTAGTGAGCATGTCACATATTAGGTTAACTTTATAGTGGTATATGTAAGAGTAGGTTTTTTTTCAAACGCGTGTGTTAAAAAAAATAAGCGCCCCAGACCAGGTTATACCTAAATGGTTATTTTAAATAATACCAACTATCAAACATATGTTAACTCAAATAGATTTCTAGGCATCAAACAAACTGAATAAGCAATCCAATAGCACATACCTACATTATGTGTTATAATTTTGCATGAGCGAATGTTGAAAATGCAAATTATGTAACGTCCATGCATTTAACACAAATGTAACGTCCATTGACAGACATTTTTGAGATTTTCTATATATAAAGAAGGTGGCTTTCCTTATTTTCATTTCAAAGTTATAAAGTGTTACCATAGTTTTAAAATACTAAACATGAATAATGAAACTTGAGATTGCAACTTCAGAGAGTTTTGGTTATAAACGATGTCCAAAAAACTGCTTGTCCATTTTCGTAACGTCCATGACGCCGACTTCTGAAGCTATTTTCTTGTTAATGAACTAGAGTTTTCTAGATGTTTGATGTTCTTGTTAAACATTAGTATGTTAACTATCAGTACCAGAAATAAAATTAAATTCCTTAGCTTTCAAGTATGTTGGAATACATTTTGAATACAGAGAGGGTGGGCAAAATGTAACGTCCATGACGGTGGAAAGTTTTCATCTTGATAGAAGGGCCTTCACCCCAAAACATCATCTGTAATGTTTCGTGCCGATATTTCAATGCATTTTAATGAGAGCTAAAAACGTAATTTTGTAAGCCCCATAGAGTACTCTGTAAAATTAATATTGGTCGACCAAATTGGGGCACAATTTTGCTCATAATTTCCAAACCAAACATCTTTAGCCCTAAGATTTCATATGTAAATGAGAACAATAGTATTAGCTTTCTTCTGATACCCAAATTTTGATCACCTCCTGTAAAATCTGAGCTTCTGGGGACAAGGCTATTAGGGATCGAGCCATGGCCCTTAAAGAAATCATTGTTTCCGTATGTTTATGTCTGGACATTTTGGTTTAAGTTTTGTAACAGTGATCAGTGGGTGGGAGATGAGAGGTGACCCTAAGCAGGGCTTGAAATAAGGATTCCAGATCCAGGAGAATTTTGGTGTTGTTAACATTTTATTGCCCTGGTTACTCTATACAAATGTACACAGTTTTGTTTCAGAACCAGGGGCATTTTGCCTTTTAGCAGGGGTAATTTGCCCCTTGCCCCTGCTTTTTTCAAGGCTTACGCTAAAGGTGGGGTTAAAGGTCATGTTGGGGTCAAAATTTAAGTAGGTTATTTGTTTTGGTTAAAGGTTGTGCAAAGTGGCACAAGTTGCAAGGGGTAGACATTTTGTCGCTTGTGGCTGAGAATCAGTCTTGATTCCCAAAACAAATTTTGAGGGAATCAACTTATTCACTACTGTGTTAAGTTCAAAAGTTTACGAGAATCCACATTGATTCACGCAAATCGTTTTATGAGAATCTTGCGAGAATAATGCTAGCCGCTGGATATTTCCACATTTTAATGTAATACCTCAACTAAACTAAACTTGGTAACAATAGAGGAGAGGCTTTGAAGTCAAGGTCACGTAGGGGTCAGATTGGATCACCCCCTGAAGAGGTTTGCTATAAACAGTCCCACAGAAGATGCTCAATCTTTCCTGTGGTGAAATTTTACCCTGAACCTGCTGGTACATAGACGCTTTCATGTTTCTATACATCCCTTCCCTTCAAATTGAAACCTTTACATGTACCCATTTGAAGGTAGCATGAAATTTCCAGGAAGTTTTGGCCACTTCAATTCTATGAATGCAGAGTCAGAATTATGACTGATCCACTAATTGCATTAGCTTGTTGGCTGACAGCATTGCGTCTTGAAGGAAAGGGTCAGTTACAAAACCTCATTTATTACACAATAATTTTAGGTATTGCTGTAGAGCATACCTTGAGGCAATCAAGCAGATTGAGTCGGAAGTAGCTAAACAAGTACTTGACTTTGAGATATTTTCGAAATATATGGGGCGTGTGAAAATTTAGAAAAGAAGTGTTAGAGGATCTTTTGTGTCTACACCGTGTCGCTGTTTAGGTCATCCGATGCAAATGGAAAGACCTTATGTCGGCAGGATTCATGTGTCTGTGTTTCCATCTGTGTGTGTCTGTTTGTGTTGTCAAAAGCATAAATTAGTAAACACCTTTTGGTTGACACTTTCACTTACTTTAACTTTAAGTCTCGATGGACAAGTTCATACGTGGTCTGCTTGTAGACCAGGACAAGGGGTCTTAAGTGGGGGTCACATATGAGGACGTCAAAGGTCGTCAGGGGTCCCTTTAGGTCATATTACTGCTCTAGAACACCTTTTGGTTGCTGGTTTTACTGATTTGCATGATCAATGGTGGTTCTCATAAACTTTAGAACTTAACACAGAGTGAATAGTCAGATCTCCCGCAAAATTTTTTTTGAGGAATCATGACTGATTCTCGCACAGGCACAAAATTCTACCCCTGATTTTTCAACTAACTAGATTTTTATTGGCGAAATTGGATCAAATTATACTTGTTAATGTTATTCCTACATTGAGACAAGGGTCCTTATCTGGGGAAACAGATGGGAAGCTCAAAGGTCATTCATTGGTCCTTAGGGTCTCACCCCGTGAGGTGTTTGGTCGAAGTATGTGTCGAACTCCCTGTTGCTTGTTGTTCTTACATAAGGTGTGCATGTCGCCTGTCCAAGTAATTTTTAATTGGGGGGGGGGGGGTCAAAATGATGATTTTCAAAGCTATCTGTATTACATGTAGTGCAAACTGTAAGCCATATTTTCTCTGTTATTTTGGAATCCTAATGTACTACAGTCCCCATGTAGTTTTCCCAAAATGACAGCGTACATAATCCTCTTTAAAAATTACCAAGACGCCAAAATTTATTTTTGGTCATCTTAAGAACTACTTAATTTTGCTTTGATGCAATGCATGACTCGATGGACTAAATGCTATCATCATGAAATTAAAAATGGTCCCATGGCCCAATATGAAGCTATATGAGTCCCCAAAAGAAGTGGTTCCAGTACTTCAGTGAATCTAGTATTTTATTTAAAACTAATTGAATTTGAAATTTTAGTCCTGAGGAATAATATGTTTTAAATTGTGGGGCCCAACCTGGAAATGGAATTAATCAGCTTAAAGGTTCCATGGCCCGATCGCTATAAGCCTCGTCCCCAGGACCCACAATTTTACCCCGAAGTGGTCAAAATTTTGGTATCAAAGAAAAGCTACTGTTTTCTCATTTACCCGTGAAAACTTAGGGCTAAAGGTTGTTTTGGTTTGGATGTTATGACGAAAATGTGGGTGCCCCCTTTTGGCGACCATATTTAATTTTACACAGTACTCTATGGGGAATGCAAAATCATGTTTTTAGCTCTTCACATCAAACGGGTTAAATATCGCACGAACTTTACAATGGGTTTTGGGGTGAAGGCCATCTATCAAGTTGAAAACCTCAGATTTAAAATCTGGCCATCCCCCCTTTACTTTGGCCTACAATATAATTTTTTTTCTTGTCTACTAATTCAGCATACAAAACCTTTATATAACACTTTCGGTCCGCTAATTAAGCTACAATTTAGGGGGGCGTGTTCCGATCGCTTTTGGACCCCCCTGATTTACCCGTAAGTAGTATCGATTTGATATCAATGAAGAGTCCCGTATTTTTCGCATGTCGTCCTGAAATTTGACCCTCGAATCCATTTCATTCCACGATATAAACAAAAACCGCCGTTTTAGTGGTTAACCACTTTCTTAGCACAATATTGAAGGGGGGGCTTTGCAACATGCATTAATTTATCAAAAATCAAAACCGCAATCTGTTTTTCCCATTGTAAACTTGATGGGGTGTATGTGCAAGTGGCCAGGCTCTCATATCAAGTTAGACCCAATACCACATAAACGAACAACCGCCTTTAATCTTTTCTCATCTGCTGTACTGCGGTCACTTAAAGTCAGGGAGCTAGAAATGCTCCTGCTTAAGCGTAGCAGCCCCAGTTTATCCCCCTGTATCTATCATCAACTCTCACTCTCACTCAGAACCAACAAGAAAAGCAAAAGACAGTTGACACTCTCACCTCCCAACCCAATAATGTATCACTTCCACTAGTTGTTAATGGTTAAGAGATGTCCCAATAATCAATAGACTACTCCCTTACTAAATGAATCATCCTATTATGTTTGTTTGAGCTGCAAGGGGGGCAACTTATAGTGTGGCAGTGTGAAAGTATTTCCTGTACTGTACCATTAAATATGTCATTTAAGACATCGGGCAATTTAAATTTTATGAAGCCTATTATTTTGAGTGTGTTAAGATGGAGTAATGTATATTTTTATTTACAGAGACTAATTAAACGTGAAAGAAATAGTTTTGTGTTGAACTGTATCATACTTCATGGAAGGAACAATCATATTTAGAATAAAATGCCTCTCAAAAATGTTTACGCGCTGGAGATCAGCATTAAAAAAGACAGACTGAGGGATTAATAATTAACTCTTTTAAACACATTGAACTCCCAGTAATTTTGTAGTACTTAGTTAATTGATAAATTTTATATATTATTTATTCCTGTGTAATATGGGGAATTGATTTGCCCCTAATCAGGCGAGGCATCTCTGGTACTGTAAGGGTTTCTAAAGCGGTGACAAGACATGCATACAAACAGATGCTATAATAATTGAATGACACATTTTTTAAAACTGTTTTAAAAAATATGTAAAGAAAAACAAGTGGAAACCTGTGAATTTCAGCATAAAATATTAGGAAGTAAAATATGTCAGGTTGTTAATGAAACAGTTCATTTTAGGGAGTTTCTGTAACCCTGACTATCTTGACACAATTTTTTTCTGACACACTTTTTTGGACACCACTTATGAATTCGGAAAATTTAATAGAATAAACCTGTGACTTTATCCTTAAGGGTTTCGAATTCATAAGTTGTCAGAAAAAAAGTGTTGCTCTGTGGAAGATGGGCAGGTTATGGAAAGTTCCCCAGTTTATGCCTGTTAGATGCTAGATTAATGTTCAGATTGCTTCAATAGTGGTTTATATGTTGTATTAAACTTGTAGAACGCAGGGAAGGGGTTATGCCAGCGTTGCACCAATCTGATGTGAGGATTACTGTTTGAGTATGAGATTATGAGTATTGACAACTAGTACATGAATACGGACCAAGCGTGTGGGGGGGGGGGATATGCAGAGGTGCTAAGTGGTGACACCAAGGAATGTGGATGTGGGGAAAATACTCCCTGAGTATTAGCTTCCCCCCAGGAAAATAAAGTGAGTGATTATTAATTTAAAAACTTTGTCAAATGTTTGGCTTCATTTTCATCTTGTTTCGCCCAACAGGAATTTTACCCCCACCCCCGAAAGCAAGCTGGTGCACGACGGTTACTAACAATCATTGTCCTGTTAGGAGTAGTAGTAACTAGGTTTTATAGTTAATGGTAAAAAATATGGCTTCTCTTTCCCTTAAATGCAGTGGTATAACTGCAATTATAATTTCACACCCAGTCTTCAAGCAAGCCATTCAATTCACTTTTGACTACCACATTTGGGATTCTTATGACCTGATGCTTGGGAAAAAGAGCATTCTGTGCTGTGGCTTTCCTGGCTCGATATGCACAGATTCATCTCCAGTAAGCAATATCTTTCCAGTCTGTAGGCATAGACTTTCCTCCCTTTAAGGTGTTTAAAAAGTGCATTGTTAAAAAATTAAAAAAACAAATGTGTATTGTTCAAACAGTCAAAGATTTATTGTAATTTACACATTTAATATGAGAAGTTAGTTTTTTTTTTTTTTTTTTTTGTTTGCCTTTGAGATTTTTGTATTGTGGCTAAGGGAATGGCATATATCAGAGACTGCTGGGTTGAATGAAATGGAGATGGAGTCTGATTGGGTTGGGGGGTGGGGGGTTATCCCATATATCTTTTTGAAAGACCCAATTGCATCCTGCTTTCCCTGGCTAATTTTCATAAACAACGCCTTATACAAGCATTAGTGAGTTGTTTTTGAATAAAGTGTATTATTAAAGATTTTGTTGTTGTTATCAAATCAACTTAAAGGTGCAACGAGATATCAATTGCATCCATATTTTCCTCTCAGACACTCATAGATCCAGTATCTTTGGTTTTCGCTACTACAGAAATAATTAAATGAAAACAAAGTTGATTGTATATGCTTATAATATTTTTCAATAGAAACTAGGCTGAATTTCCGTAGTCTCTCCTATACTAAATTAGAAATTTCACAATTTTGTACCAAAGAAACAGTTCTCACTTTAAGGTTAATCCTTCACATGGGGAATATTTAATTGAAGTTTTACCACCAGTTGCAAAATCATATTTTTCACATTTTTTTAATGGACACAAAAACCTATTTGTTGAATCGCAACTCGTTGCACAACACCTTTAATAATTCAATGGGTTGAATTACCGAATGAGGACGAGGTTTTTTTTTTTTTTCTGGAAGCGAATACCTTGTGGGCCAGATGGAGGGAATCGCCAAATTGGGCAAATGGTTTCCTCCACCAGGAAAACCCTGGACGCCTGATACCGTAAAAACATTCAACAACAAACCATCAACAAAACCATCACCATCAACATGCCATGAATGAATTCATGGTGACGATTTTGTTATAATGTATGTTATTCCATTTTTATAAATAAGACCGTGCAATGAACCTGGTAAGGGATAATAACCTGTTGGAAATTTAATAAGCCACCAAAATTTTCCGTGATTAAAAACATTGGTTGATTCATTGATGAAGATGGGAGTAATTTGATACTTTCATTTCTATAATACATGTAGTTGCCAAAATGTGACATTTAAAATTGTTCAAAAAAATGTAAAGTAAACCTTTCCTACATGGCAAACAGCTAGGTCTGTACATGTACATGGCATCCACTCCAGGAAATTATTATTTTTCTAGTCTACTACCAATGCAAATGCATGAGTGTGAAAAGAAAAATGCAATCGATCCCTCATATGTTGATGAGATCAAAGGTCACGTGCCAGGGTCAAAGGTCATGGGGCGGCCCACAGCTTATATTCTTTGAATATAGCGAGCGCGAAAGCCGAGAACCGCGAAATTCTAGTTCTAGTCTACTACCAATGCAAATGCATGAGTGTGAAAAGAAAAATGCAATCAAGCTTCAAGCTCGGTAATACAAATCCCACTTTTTGCAAAGGAATTTTATATTTCATGGTCGATACTAAATTGAACTTAATGTCCAATCCTGATGAGGGGTTGTTTCTCTTACTAACAAGTAATGGTGTGCCAGTGGCATTGAATCTAATTTTGTGATTTTTAGAGCAAAGAAGGGGGAAAATGAAAGTTTTCCCTTCAATTTTCTGATCAATACCAAGTTCTTGGCATACTTTTTTGTAAGGTACATAAATTTAATTGATTCTTGGTGTTATTTCTATAGGCAACACATGTCCAGAATATATGAATTAAGTGTTTGAAAAAGTGGATTTCATGGGCCCATTGCTGTGTGTAAGACTGTTCATGTAAGCAAGTATGCAAGGAAGGTATATCGCAATGTAAATATCCAGACACTGTATTTATTATAGATTCAAAGAATAATGCTTTTGAAATGTTATTTCCTTCCTAGAATTCCAAATTGTAGTGGGAAAAAGATCTCATTGTATAAAATGTGGGTTAATGAATACAGTGCTGAATGAGCATAAGTTCAAATGCTTGATCAGACTAGTTCCCAGCCTACAGCACAACTGTTTGAAAGTCTCATTTATTATGATGAAACTAGAATAAAACAAAAAAATATCAACAGCGACACACATTTGACAACTAATTTGGATTATTTATTCCACTAACTACATCCTGGGCAAATTTGATGAAATTTCATTGCAGGCATATATGATTTTTTATTTTAAAAAATCTAGGCTTTCTATAGGGAATAGAGAGTACTATAACATTCAAATCATGACCTTTGTAGACCTATATGACAAGATTCCCACAATGGGTTTTATATATATTTTTTTTTTGCATGTCTCTCTCTACTTATATCAATTGTCAAAATTGTGTCACCATTGCTTAAAATTGCTCTAAAAATAAGCGACAATTTACAAGGGATCAAACAGCTGCAACAGAATTTCAGCATGACGTACGTCTTTATGACCACAATTTTCTCACAATGTTTTGCAATTGCTGTGGGCAATTACATCATTTTATCAGTCTACATTTTGTGGATTTTTTCTTTTACTGTTCCAAATTTTAGAGAAAAATTTGTTCATGCAAAGCAGAGGTGATGCTAAATTAAAGTGAGTTTTTGTTTGATTTTGTAAATACAGGTAAAACCAACACAATTCAAGTTTAAGTGCCAGCCTCAAATCAAATTAAACATTTAATGAAAAAAAAGATTAAAACTTAAAAAAAAAAAAAATTTAGACAAAAACGAATTTTTCCTGCAAAATGACGATTGTAATATGAAATTGTTGCACTCACATGACAAAAAAGTAGTCAAATTCGGCACATGTCTTGGACAATTTAACTAATACGTTAAAACTGATTAATCCACGCATTTTGAAACAGAACTGATCAATTACTGTTTAACCAGAGAGGTGATCAATTACTATTTGAACCAAAAACTATCCAAATTATTAAAACAATGGTCAATTAATGCTCTCCAATTATCAGTAATATCACTAAACTAAACCCCCTTCCTGGATAACAATTTTGCCCGTCCAATTTCCTAAAAAATCGGTGCTTCTCATCTGAAACCATGGCACACACAACCCTTAAAATACAACTTTTCCTTTGTTCCATTCTTATTGAATGTTAATTACAAAGTATTGTGATGGTGTCATCACTCGAACCTCGAAGTAACTCCAATTTAGTGCACTCAGTAATTAAGAGATATCTAAGACAATAAGGAGAGGTCTTAATACAGATTTGTCATCTTACCAAGCATCATCTTAAGTTTGATGTGAGCTCAAGATGCCCAATTTTATCATGGAAGTAATATGGTCATTTTCTATATCTCTAAGTATCAATGAAGACTTTTGAAGTGTGGTCAAAATAAAAAATAAATAGGAATTCTGATTTTTGTGGACAAATAAGTTGTGTTTTTTGAACGGTTGTTCATAATCAGTTTTGGTTAAGGTTGGCAAAGGGAGGGGGACAGCAATTTCTGTGAGTTTGAAGTTCTTTCACACCCACCCAAAAAAAAAAAAAAAAACTCCACACCCACAACTACTCATTCACGCACACAGTCTCACATTCGGACACCGCATGCACTCATGCGTGCACGACACCCACACACACTTCATGTGGTGCTCGCGGCACACACACAGACAGATTCATAATTACATTAGACTTTGCAAAATTGCAGAATAATAAAGGCTATTCCTGCTAAAGTTGCTTCTGGTCTTACATTTGCAGATATGTTGGATACCTTACTTGTTGAGCGTACTGCCAATCTCATTTTTTGATGGATTTTTGGCTTACGAATAAGTCTATAAGAGAGTCCTGGGTGATAGTCATGTTCATCAAACTTATTTCCCATTACTTGTACTCCACCAGTAGAAAATAAACAAAACGTTATATAGAGAGGAGTTGAGCAAAAAGGTCTATATGGCCCCCAACCCTCACCCCCATTTGTTTTTGTTTGGAGGCGGGTTGGAATACATTAACACGCAAAACAGGGCAATAACTATCAAGACACGCACAGAAAGGTTACACTTGTACCTTGTTACCACATTTCTTGTTAGACTAAATCATAGTCAATACTCTTGGGTCACTGTAGTTGTCTGGCGACTCTTTTGCATGCATGGTTTTAGTAATGTCCTCTACCAAAACCGAAGACCATTTTTTGGACTCAAGTCAGTAATTAGATATCACCACTTTGCTTGATGTGTAGCCTTGATTGTTTAATGTTTGGCTCAGAGTGACCCTGACACTCTGCATAGAAGGAATCGTCCTTCATATAAATGCACTAGTAATTTTACACTAGGTATAGGTAGTGCAATAACGTATGATTTTGTCACACTGGAGTATTTTACCACCCCCGCTTAAATTTAGAAAGTTTCTTTGTATACTACTAAAAAATTATTCTTGTTTTCTTTTTTCCTTTGAAAATGCCACTTCATTATTTTATGAACTATAATTGTGTATGTGTACATTTTGTGTTGTGTGTGTTGTTTGCATATAGTGCTTGTGGTTGTGAATTGGAAATTAAATGTTAATGGTACAAAATGTGGGACATAAAAATTGAAAATTGTTCAAATGTGGGTAGAATGACGCAAAAAACACATGTACAGGTTGGGGTGGAGTTCTCACCTGGGAGGAAGTATGGTTATGTACCATTTCTTATAAATCCCTCATTTTCAGGCTCTTTTTCAGTCCAGTGACCCCATTTTAGGACCTTTCCAATACCCTACTTTTCCCATGTCCAAAGCCACATCTAACCAAATTTCTTTCAAAACCCTCAAAAAGTAGCTGGTATTGATGATATCGCAGCTTTATTTCTTAATTTTCTGTCAACTCTAGTTTCGAGACCCCCTTTTTTTGGCCCTCAAATCATGCCCCCCCCCCCCCGTACAGGTTTATTAAGAGTCGATTCGCGTTGATAATACGTTTGTCCCCCGGATTTTTTGACCTATTCATTCAGTCCGGAGGAGGGAAATTGAAGAATTCAAATGCACGGCACACCAGATTTTTGAGGACACTCCGGTCATAACCACCACCTGGCCACTAAATACAATTTCATGTATGGAAACGAACAATAGTGTATTTCAGGCCTTGACATTCCTCACATAACATGATTAAACAGAGTCCTGCGCTCATTGATTTTTCACGCTCTGCAAAAATGGTACGGGTCACATATCAATGAATCGGTATAGAAAAGCCAGAACCAAATTTGAAAAAAAAAAAATACCAAAGTTGCAGGAGAATCCTGTACTGACAACTTTGTTAAGTACTTTGGTTTGACCAGGCCATTGATATACTTGGTTGACCGGTGGGAAAGTTTTTTCCCTTATAAATGGTTGATTTGTGTTAGTTGGTGGCTGAAGGAAGGGGAATGGCCTATGTAATGCACTTTACTTTATAACATATATCAGGTTTTAATACTCTGACCATTACTGTACCATATATATCAGGTCACATAGGATGTATTTTCCTTCCAACAATTTCTGGAATGAAAAATTGGGGGAAGAATGTCAAGGAAAAAAATGCATTTTTCTTCAACGTTGTATAAAATGAGAAAACCAGTTAAGAGTAACTGTAACTAATTTCTTTTACTAATCTCCCTGGCCTGGGCCTACACAGCCTTCCTAATCCTCAGTCCTCTATATTGTTACCTGTTTAATTAATCCATTATATACCCACGACCTTAGCATAATGTGCAAAAATTAGGTTTTTAACCTATATTATTTAGTCTTTTTAGCGTTTTGCCTGCCCCTGGTTGATGCATACGAAATCAGTGGTTTGAACAGGACACCGGCAGTAATCCATTTTGTGATTGGAGTTGATGGTGATGGGTGGGGGTAGTCAGGAATTGATGAATAACAGGAATCCAATGGGGAGGTTAATGGTTGGTGGAGCTAGTTGTTGATAGAATAGTGCGTCAGCAGGGGATTCAAGGTGTTGCCATAGTAGTAGGCCACATTCATTTACTATTTGGACCATTTTCGTCTTTTGTTGTGTTTTTCTTTTATTTACTGAGGAGAAAGTTTTGCATTTAAGACAAAAACGATGATGAGAATGTTTCATTTTATACAGATATCCAAGTGATCCAAACACTGCCAATTTGTTTTGAGCAATTCTGGAATCCCTTTTCATTTTTTTTTTAAATTAAAAATAAAAAGTGCATTTTTACTTTAGGTTTTTGGACATATCTACTGGGAACAAACTTGATTTTTTTTGTTTGGCCTTACAATGAACAAATTTCATCCTGGCTATAGGCCTATATCCATACAATCCTTTTCAGAAAAAGCCTACATACCCTAACGATCACCGCAAAAAGGGTGGTTAGCGTTATTTTTCCCTTGTTGATCTAGGGCAATTTTCCCCCAAAACAAAACGGTTCCGCTCGCATGATTTTTGAAAAGTGGGAAGAAATGCAGTTAAGGGACATTAGGATCTGGGAATTGTCCCGTAATTGGTTTGTTTCATCAACCTCATTGCCACAACTCACTCCACAACACCTCTGGAGTAATCCCACAGCATCCTGATTCTCTTCGTTTCTGGTTTTGATTTAGCAATCACTGATAGTGTCTTTAAGCAATGATCTCCTTATTTACAATTCAATCTCGTGTATCATCAGGGCATTCTAGTGTAATCTTGAAAACACTGCATTAAACTCAGATCTCTGAAATTTTATAGTAAGCTTTTTTTCAGGATATCAGTCAGTACTAAGGTCACCATGTAGACTCGTTGACCCCGGTTTTCTTATCACACGTCTGTGCAAGATTTGCCAATGCCACGCTGCATTTACCAGATAGTTTTTCGTAAATGGTCGGTTTCCTATTGTTTTGCACCAATATACTCGGCTGCATGTTGGTTTGGCTGACCGAGTGATGGCCAATATGTAATGTGTAGAAGGTTGGCTATAATCTAATATCAAATTTGATTATATATATTTAATCAAAATTTAAAATGAATTAAATGTTTAAATGAAAATCCATGTATTTCAAGAAATATTCCGGCAGCTATTTTCTAAAACCGTGTCTTAACTTTCTCACAAGTGTTGAATGTACGAGCAGGGTATTTTTAAAATATACGTTTCGCTTCTATCATGCGATTTTCTTTTTTAGGTGTGTGCCATTTTTCTTGGCATGAACCCACTGTTCAAAAAGTAGGCCAAGAATTCACCAAAATTGACGGTATTCCTGATTTCCCCCTAAAGAACACGAACAACAAATGAACAAACGGCGCGCACGCTGTTGTGCATTACGTACGGAGGCAGCCATTCTTTACCATTACGCCGCAACACGCTTTAGAGCGCAATTATAAAACCATTCGTCACGCTTAAGCAACGATTAGCGTATTTTGGAGAGTTTTTTTTGGAAACAAAACACACTATCCTGATTTCACGTGGTCCTAGTTTTCTCAATCCAATTTTCCACGTAAAAATGAAACAATGTTCGACGAAAGGTGATGCAACAAGAAAAGGTTATTTGCAAACTTTCAGGTGATGCTGCCGTAGCATTTTGGTGTTATGAGCAAATATTTGTTTTGTATCCCATAGGCTACTGTTATTCTGTCCGTTTACAGACGAAAAAAGAAAGTACAATTTCTCCAGATAGATCAAATTTGCATGTACGATTAAGCACACATATACTCTACTTTTAAAAGCCAACAGTTCAGATATAAAGCTCTTATATTATAGAATGGGAAGGACCTTATATGCATGATTAATTACCAATTTTACTTGCTCGGGTTGTATCCATTTACTTATCCGCGCTTGCAGTGAATTGAGTTTCGCTTCGTCATAGATTCTTCTAGAATCATGCATATAAGTCCCTCCCATTCTATAATATGTAAAAAAAAATATCCTTAAATTACGGGCCGCCGCTTGAACTCTGAAAAAAGACTGAATATACATGAGTGCTCGTTCACTGGTAAATCCACATTAACACAGTCACTTGGCCCCTGGTATGTCTCACGCACTAGAATGCAAGAGGCGCCGGGTCGAGACCCGTGTATTTTCGTCTTTATTTTAGTTCCGTGCTCGCCAGTTTTCTCCGAGCTTCTATCCCTAATATTTTACCATTTACTTTCTCGGGTTGTATCCATTTACTTGATCCTCGCGTGCAGGTTGAATTGAGTTTTTCGCTTTGTCATAGAATCTCTAGAATCTGCATATAAGGTCCTCCCATTCATAATATAAAAAAAACACGATATAAAATCTCAACTTTTTTGTTTGAGGCAAGTTGGGATCAAGGCTGTGGATCAGGAAATGCCCCTTTAAGGAAGTCAGCTTATAGTCAGGTTGTATTAGCTTATATGATGTAAAGAAATAGTGGTGACAAGGCCATATGAAATCATCTCAAGTGGCTGTAAAAACCTTGACTTGGCAATGACCTAGATGCAACCAATATAGAATATTAGTGAGTAAATTTGAGTGTACTGATAGAACTTAAAAGCTATGGGTGAGGAAGTTTGCCTCTTCCGTAATTAAATCAATAAAATCTACTGTGCCTGAGATGCCCAAGATGGAAGGTTGTCTAAAAATAAACTTGTATTAGGTTTCATATTTTATTTTCTCAAGGGAAAGAAGAAATAAATCATTAACCTTGAGAACTGAGTTATCTGTTATTTAGCTCCATTTCTACAAAGTTAAAGATGAATTATTTATGTCACCTACAATAAATTAAGGCATTGGAAGAATCCTATTTTGAGCAACTGCATCATAATCTGGCCGCACTGTCTTTTTGTGGTTTTATTTTTTTTTAAATAGTTAGAGGCTGACTCGGAGATTTCCCTCAATTTTCAAACAAATTGTGTTTTTTTCATATACAAACATGTAATGCTAATGCTTGTCCATATAATGATGACTGTGTGAAATAACTAAGGTCAAATCAAAGTCCTTCATATAAAAATTCACAACTTTGTTATAAAATTCTGGATCCAGAGTTTTTGTTAAATACACAGTATCCTATGGCAACTGTTATATATATACTGTACATAAATGTTTAAAAGTGCATGACGACAACCCGGGGAAAGCGAGTTGATTATTTTAAATTACTACTCAAAATCTCTGAATGAGCCTTTAATACAAGGGCAGATAAGAAAGTTTCATCGCTTCACCCATATTTCTGATCCATACAATTTCAAAAATTAGAGGCATTCCTTCGAAGTAGCTTCCTTGAATTCTGTGAACTGTTGCATCCTCCTCCTTTGCGTATCCACAAGTCATTGGCTTGTGGTGATGTCAGGATTTATTCAACTGAGTAAGCTGATCCGGTGCTGCACGTATCCATGGACGCTCCTAACATGGCCCGCATTTTGAGGCTCTGGCGGATTGGGAACAGTTGGGGGGTTTTCACCCTACTCTTATTCGACACTGGCTGCAAAGTACATGTACAGTTGTGACTCTCTGTACACGGGTGCGACTGCTTAATGTACCCTCTGAAGGACGGGATGCTTTCATGATTCATTTGCCCAATTCCAAGTGAACCATGGAGGAGAGCGGTATTCTGTATTTAATCAATGGCTGGTATACAGATCAAAACCAGAATTGAGTACCCAAATAAATCCCAGCAAGTGACACCGCCGGGATTCAAACCCGGGAAATTTTGGTAAATTTGCACCACAGGCAAGCACCCTATTAAACTGCTAGGCCACGCTCTCAGTTGCATCCTTATCCTCTGCTTCTAGAAACATTGGCAGTACTGCTTCTAAAGTTCCCATCCCTAACATTATCAGTTGTAAAGTTACAAAGTTTATATTCTCAATTTTCTCATATATTTGATCATTTTTAGCTCCTTGTTTTTTGTTCCCTGTTTTTTTACTCCCTTGTTTTTTTGCCTGTATCTCAATTTCACAAAATTTGCCTTTGAGCTTAATGGAGCATACTTATGTTATCCATGTAAATTTATGTGAGAGAACCTTTTTCTTATTAAAAATTCTTTCTATCGGGTCTTGTTGATTTGCTCTATAAACCTTGTTTTATTTTTGTCTTGCTACAGGGCCTACAGAAAGCGGGCAAACACAAAGCAACTAAAGACGAAATATTTGAATTGTACCAGGGAAATTTTGTGAATCAACAGGAAGCTAGTCTTAAATTACAGAAAGAAATAAAAAATTATGTACAATGTGCAAGAGGTGAGTAGATGAAAAAAAAATTGAAGTTAAAGGTACATAATTATATTATCTAGCTAATAGTTTTATTTCATTTTCTCAGACATGTCAGATAAAAAAAATCATTCAGCAATTTGTAGAATTAAAGACACTATCAGTGATTATCCCGAAAGATAAAAAATATTTAAAATTTGTAGGAATAGCTTAAAAGTTATGGATAAGTATGTAGAACTGCCATTAAAGACACTATCAGTGATTTGCTAAATCAGCAAATTGAAAAAATCATCAAAAATCAGATTTTTGCATGTTTGTAACAAGTACAGGTATCCTAACATACCCTGCAAATGATAAGACCAGAAGCAACCTAATAAGGACAGAATCAGAGATTTTAGTCATTACTGTCCGAACGGACACTTACTACAACACGTAATTGAATGGAGAATGGTATCTTGGAACACTGCCGTTTTCTTCCTTTTCTGTCAATTCTACAGCTGAAAAAGGTAACTAATGAGGATTCCTCAGACTTATCCTTCACTTTGAAGCTATTCCTGCAAAAAATTTCAAATATTTTTCAAATCACTGATAGTGTCTTTAAGTATATTTTCCAACTGGAAAGTTGACAGAAAAGGAAGAAAACAGCAATGTTCAGAGATATGAATCCCCATTCAATTACACGTTGTAGTAATTGTCCTTACGGACAGTGATGACTAAAATATTAGATTTGTCCTTATTAGGTTGCTTCTAGACTTATCACTTGCAGGGTATGTTAGGATACCTATACTTGTTCCAAAAATGCAAATATCTGATTTTTGATGATTTTTTCGATTTTCTGATAGCAAATCACTGATAGTGTCTTTAACAATACCTTTTGCCCCAGAGAGGTCTATTTTTTTTGGACCTTCAGCTCAAAGGTGGTTGTTCCGATTTATGTGTATTGTGTTCTCTACTTGACATGAGAGCCTGGCACCTGCACATACACCCCATCAAGTACCGTGGTAGACGCAATAATGCATGTTGCAAAGCCCTATTCAATACTGTGCTATTAAAAGTGGTTAACCACTAAAACGGCGGTTTTTTGTTTATATCTTGGGAATGAAATGGATTCGAGGGCTCAAATTTCAGGACGACAATGAGAAAATACAGCCTTTCATCTGATATCAAAATCGATACTACTTCCGGGTAAATCAAGGGGGTCCCAAAGACGATCGGAACACGCACCTTTAAGTTAAAGACGTAAGTGTTTTGTTTTAAGGAGAACTGAAACATTTAATGTTATTCAGAGTTTAGAACACAGATCTGAAGAAACCTCTATGTCCTAAAAGCTGATTTTTCAGATATCTGATTTTTTGCACAAAATAATAATTCAAATTCATTCTACAACTAATTTTGTCCTCAAGTTGCATTAAAATCCCCTGAAGTTCCATCAATACTGGACCAAAATCACCTTAGTAAAATAGTAGGCTTCAATTTCACACATATCTATTGCAAAATTTGTCATACTTCCAAACATTTGCCAAGTGCTTGTTTTTGAAATTGAAATGTTTCCTTAGAATGGCCTAATTTATTTTTGGCTTTAAATTAGAAATGGAAAAGAACACAGAATTGGCGATTTAGTAAACGGGAAACTTTGTTCTTTAGGTTAAGTACTTCCATTCACACTTCCACTAGACAGTAATATGTTTACACATATTTATGAAGGCGTAGAAGCATTTTATATCAGAGATTATGATTAAAATCAATGGAAGGAAAGAAAAGAATTAGAAACTTGACTTGTATAGTGGGATTTACAAAGTAATATGTGAAAGTCACATCAGATAATAATCACAACTGCTCACCAAGTTTGAAATGAAGTTATTTTACCATAACGTTTTCTTCACTTTTTTCAGCAATGCACGCAGCACAAACAAGTTTATATGAAACATTAGAAAGAATATATGAACCCGAATGGGTTGGCAGAGACCAGCTAGGGGGAATCAAAGAGGTAAGCAGGGCATTTTTTATAGGTAAATGTATAGATGTGACCTGTGATGCAATTTGTTCTCAACAAAACTAGGATGTGCCACCAAAATTTGAACTTTACAACAACAAAATAAACAATTAGTTTTTTCACATTTTACACTTTAATAAGAAATAGTGTGTTTGATACAAATATAACCAAACTTTTCCAATGTGATGAGTTTCCGTGTACGTTTTTCTGTATTGTGATCGTAATATTTGAAATTTGACTGCGATGGGATGCTGACATTGCAATAAGGTTTGTTAAAACAAATACGATATCCAAGTACAAGCATACATTTTCCCTTTCAAAATATTTGGGGGAGGTCCACTTTTCCTTGTCTCAACTAGCAGAGTTCTTTCCAGGGTAGTGTTCAATTGCATTTCTTGTTTGGCCAGCCTGTTTTCTTAATCCCCTGGGCAATACCTGCCTGCTGATATGCATCTAAGCACTATTTTGATTGGTTGCTTGGATGATAATATCATGTAATGAGCAAATCAGAGATACTGTAAGAATAGTGGTATGGTTTACACAAGAGATATAGAAGCACTATTTTGATTGGTTGCTCAGATACATGTAGCTATCTCGTTTTGTGTCCTGTAATGAGCCAATCAGACTATATCATAGGAGGTAGTTCCCAGGCACAGCTATTTGAAAGTCTGTTATGATAAAACCAGAATAAAACAAAAAATATCATATCAACGGCGACACAGTTTTGACCACTAATTTGGATTATTTATACCACCCTGTGTAAATTTTATGAAAGTTCATTGCGGGCAAATATGATTTTTATTAAAAATTTAGTTTTACATGTCTTTCTATGGAAAGTGGGCATATAGAGGGCGCTATAACATACAAATTATGACCTTAATAGGCCTATGTGGCAAGATTCCCACAATGGATTTTTCTGATTTTGCAGAGGTAATAGCTCTTGGGTGTCCCTACCAATATCAGTTGTCAAAATTGTGTCGCCTCTGCTTAAAATTGATCTAAAAATAAGAGACAATTTGTATGGGGTCAAACAGCTGTGCAGGGGAGGTTAAATGGGGAGTTCAGCACAGAAAAATATATCCTCATTTTCAGTATCGACTTGACTGCTCTGACCTAGCAATTCAAATATGGAAGTAAAGTGCCATCTTTTCATTTAAAGGCCAACTTTTGCCAACCATAGCAATGATCTAAACAGTAGCCAAAGAAGATAATTGGTGATTTGGGTCAGGGTTACAGTTAAAGACGCTATCAGTGATTCACCCGAACGATAAAAAAACATATTTGAAATTAGTAGGAATAGGTTAAAAGTTAAGGATAAGTCTGTAGGGCTCTCATAAGGTATATTTTCTAACTGAAAATTTGACAGAAACGAAAGAAGCAAGCAGCATTCAGAGATATGAATCCCCATTCAATTCGTTGCCCACATCACATACTGTCTTATTTGACATTTTTGAATTTTTTAGATATTTTGCATATGTACTTATAATGTTATGGTCTATACATGCACAAAGTTACAATCTTGAAAGTGACCTAATTAGTGAGTATTAATTAAGAATTTTGATCAATAAGCTCAAAACTGCATATCACGATTTCACATACTGTCGTATGTTTCATTTACACGTAATTTCAATAGGTGTATAATTAACGCTGTTTGCAAAACAAGCTGTTTACGCTTTTCACATACAGATCTGCCTCGTGCGTGAACATGACGTGTTTCACATACAGATCTATCTGAATGCATTGAAATATAACGGTGAAATTAGCGTAGTTTGTGAAAATACGACTTTTTTGCGTTTCACATACAGACTTATGACTTTGTAGCTTTATATCAGGAATACAATTGCACTTTCAAAACTCAGCAAGGTTAAAACTTAAACTACAGAATGTTTTCTTCATAATGCAAAATTAAAAAGTAAATTGTAATGTTTAATTCCATAGTACAAACATGAAATCTCCCGGTAGAATTTCAATGGCGATTTTCTCGAAAACGACATTTCGTCAGATAAGACAGTATGTGATGTGGCCGACGAATTATATGTTGTAGTGAGTGTCCGTACGGACAGTAGGCCCTAATGACTAAAATATCAGATTTTGTCCTTATTAGGTTGCTTCTAGATATCACTTGGAGGGCATGCAAAAATCTGATTTTAGATGATTTTTTTTTCAATTTTCTGATTTAGCTAATCATTGATAGTGCCTTTTAAAACACTGAAATTCTTCTTTATTTAATACTGTACATATTTAATCATAAACAATTATGGTTACAGTCATCAGGAAATACTATTAGTACACATATACCCATTACACATTGATGGCTTCACTTCTTAATACCATTCTTCCTTGTCTTCAACAGACTCTGGATCTATTATGGGACGACTACTTGAGGAAATTAAATGATCAAGTGGCCAACCCGCTCGTCCAGTACCAGGCCAAGTTTCCAGAAACGAAGGTAACTAACCGTGAAATCATTCTTTCATTTTTGTCTCCTTTTTGCCGGACGTGGTTGGAATAGCCTGAGGCACCACAACAAATCCATTTTGCCTATTGATGTTTTGCTTTTACACTCGTTGTAGACATTGTACATTTGCAAAGAAACATGCTCATAGAAGGCAGAAGCATATGGGGGGAACAGAGGGGATGTGTCTCCCCAATTTTGTTTTTGATTTTATGATCTGTCTCTGTGAAGAGCCCATAGGATAGCTGCCCATTTGCCTCCTAAATTTTTATGCTTCTGCCCCGCTGTAACATTTGTGTGATTGACAAAAATATCACATGATTATTTCAAAAGGTGGTTTGAAATCTTCTGAGTATTTACTAAAAATATGTGTGACATGTTGCAAATTGTCATATTTTGTGTCAAAATTGAAATATTAAAAAACGAGGTAATCATATGTACCTTATTTATCTAAAAATCGACCCTTAAATCCTCACCACTAATTTATAGAAATAGCCATTAAACTGTATGCTTACATGACCATGACAGCAACGTTGTAGTTGCAGTCTTTATCAGCTGAGATATAACCATTGATTACTTACTTTGAGCCTAAAATTGCAGCCTGAGTTGGCCCCTGGCATGGCCAGTTGGTGACCCCCAGTCTGTAGACTGCAAGGGGTTTCACTTCAGCAAGGTTACTGTACATGTAGCCCTTTCTCTGCTAGGTATAAGTTGCACTAAAACAAAGGAACTCTTGACACTTGACACAAGCTTATTTTAAAACAACTTAATTTGCAACAAGAAATATTTGCTATAGGCAAGAACCTTATTAAAGGTGTATTTTGTGATCCTAGCACCTTCATTTTTTGTTAATGGTTTACTAAATATCCTCAAGAAAAGGTCATTTTCAAAATTTCAGTTCATTCAAATGGTGCATTTTGATGTTATGAGCAAATGTTAGTATCATGGTGCCCCATAGGCCACTGTGTTGTAATTACTGTCTGTTTGTTTACAGACAGAAAATACTAAGGCCAATTAAGTAAAAAAAATAAAACCAGTTGATCATCCCTGCCTGCTCCGATTTTGGACGCTGCACCAATTTTTTTGTTATTTGTTATTTTTAAAAAGCAACAACACCACCAAAAAGAAGGCTAAAAAGGGGAAAAACAGAGTCAACAAAAATATCGGAGCACTATTGAACTCTATTTTAAAGAGTATCCTTCATTTTGTTGAGCAATTTCTTCAACCTTCTTGCATACTACTATTTCCACAACGCAAACGCAATCTTCAAATATATCATGGTGGCCATCTTAGACATGACGGCCATCTTTGAAAACAATAATAAAATAACAAATAATAAAGGCCTCCCTCACAAACTTTTTTCAAAAGACTGTTTTATTTTTTTACTGTTGTAATTTCTTTTAGAGTAGATAGGCACACACACTATAATTAGGCCAATAGTTCAGATGATATGAAAATCTCATTTTTGTGGGCCGCCAGCTATAGCTGGAGGACCACTTAGCAATTGTGCGTGTGTATGGGTGTGGATGTGTGTGTCACTAAGTTGTTAAGTTTTTTTTTAAATAAGGTCAAACTTCATATGCCAAGGTCAAAGGTCATGTGAGGTCAAGTTGAAAAATATGCTCAAATGTAAGTTTTTAAAAATTGTTGTTTTTTTTTAAATTGACCTCAATTTAAAAGTTGAAGTTCAATTGGAACCAAACTTGTGTCATAGGTGCACCAAGAGATCCATCATATGTTGAAGAGGTCAAAGGTCATATGCCAAGGTCAAAGGTCATGGAGCGGCCCACAGCTTTTATTCTTTGAATATAGCAAGCGCAAAAGCCGAGAACCGTGAAATTCTAGTTGAAAGTTAAATTGGCGGGAGGCCTAGGCTGTGGATCATGATATGCCCCTTTAAATAATCTTCCCTATGAGATTATCGGGAAATGGATTTGTTGAATTTTTTATAACTGAAATCTCCCACATTCGTAAAAATCAATTTGAAAATTCAGCTTGTCAAATTTTCAGAGATAAGTACCATAATGCATGGTCTCCTGTATCATGATCATACCTTAGGTTACGAAGGTCTGAATTCAACTCTAGGTCAGCTGAGAATAATCTTGTAATCGTCTAGTCAACCAGAACTTATGTTTTCCCTTGTGTACCAAAAAAGTACATAATCCAGTGTGTGTATGGCATGACCTTAGGTAACATTGTTAATCCATAGGAATCATGCCAGTATAAACAAAAAAATAAGTGGCATCATATGAAAAGTTAAAAGGTGCAACAAGAGATTTTTGAACCACCCAAATATTGTGTCATAATAGTAATTTCATATAGATTAGACACCCAATAGATTTCTTACCGTGTATGTGGCTAGAGAAATATCTTAAAGAGAAAAAAAGGTGATTTTGATTTGCTTATATTTCAATATAAAACATAGGCTGAATTTCGTATTTGCTTCTTTAGAAATTAGAAATTTCAAAATTTTTGTACCAAAGAAACATTTCTCAGCTTAATCCTTTCTGATGGGGATATTTTATGGAAAACTTAACATCAGGGATACCTGATCCATGTGAAATCTCTCATTGCACCTTTAAGGTGTGACTCATGTAGTGTATTTTTAAGCAGTTGGTCTTTCTGTTATAAAAATGACAGTATGAATGTTTTTGTGTGTATTTTTAGCTGGGGGCAACTCATATAATGTGCTAAGTACTGAGTGCTTGTCCAGTAGACGACCATTGCTTGGTCTGCTCTAGGTCATTATTTATGCCAGGAGAGAAATGGAGGATTTCAATTCTTTTCAGTGAAAAATATCATGTTTCCCCTTCACTTCCTTTCAAAAAGTTCACATTCCACCCAGGTTTTATGAAATTTCTCCATTTAAAAGTTCACAATCCACCCTATCTCTCCTTGTTGAAAATTATCATGTCCTCTCATCTCACTTACATTTTTTTTTGTATTCCTCCTAAATTGCTCCACACCCCCCCCGGCATAAATAATGACTCTCCCTTAACTATAGACCATTGGACATCCTTTCTCCTGTTGTCACTCATGGACTTTATGTAATTTTGTATATATATGCACTGATTGCCCCCCCCCCCCGATTTATTCACCCGGAAATAGTATATATATTTTTCTCATTGTCCTGAAATTTGAACCTTCTTGAAATCCACTTCATTCCGAGGATATAAAAAAATGCTGTTTTAATGGTTAAACCATTTATAGCAGTATTGAATGGGGCTTTGCAATATGCATTAATGCTTCTACCATCAAAACTGCAAAATTGTTTTCCACGGTACCGTACTTGATGGGGAGTATGTGCAAGTGCCAGGCTCTCATATCAAGTAGAAAACACAATAGACATAAATCGGAAAAAGCACCTTTAATAAAACCCCCACTTACTGGTGTGCCCTTATCCATAGACCCCCTTCATATGGTTCTTGCATTATCAGTTGGGCCCTTTTCTGTTACATGCATTTGATTCAGGTAAAATGCTTATTTATTTGGTTAAAGGTCCATAGCTCAATCGCAAATATTTTACTTTGGTTAGTCCGATTTTCACGATTCAAAATTCTTATGAAAGGTTACAGTATAATGAAGTTGGATATTAAACCAGCTTACCTAATGTTATTGATTTTTTATGGAAAAAAAAATAAAACATTTTGGGTATCGATGGGTACTAATCATTCTGGGACACCCTGTACATTTTAGTCTTCATATGAAAAATTGGGTGCTAACTTTTACATATGTCATTTTGGGGCTTTAACGTTGTTCAATCAAGATGATGACTTTATGTAATTAAATTGGGTCATCCCCTCTAATAGGCCTTTCCTCTGGTATATGTTTGCACAGACCCTGTCAACGTACATGGATATTGTCTTGAAGTATATGGACCAATGAATCAGGAAATACATTTGACCTTAACAATTGAGCTTGCCCTTAGGAATTATCTAACTATATTTTATGCAAATGCCATGAAAAAATGTGATTTTGAATGCTATGTAATACCACAACAAATACTAACAGATTAAAGGGCATTAAATATTTGAACTATTCTAATCAGGGGCTTTCCAATGATATAACATGACTGGTTAATTTCCTCAAATCTGTTTACAGATTAATTTTATCATTGAAAACTAAAAAAATAGGTGCAGTAAGTAGGTAGGAAATCTCCTTAAAATGAACTGATTGATAGAAGTAATTTTGAATGATTACATTTATGTAGTATGAATGTTACTTGATAACCTATAAGAAAAAATGAAAATGATAAATTATATGATTGTGGACCTGGGGTCAATTTTGGCCTATTTGCTGCTCCTGCTCATCCTACTCATCATCCGCCATGCACTTAATTCACACATTTTAAGAGCCCTACTTAAAATGCATGGCCTGCTAGCTAGATCCCCTTGTTTACTCCTCTCATTTATACAGTTGCCACAAAATGTATCTTGGCACGTTTTTGGATCAGTATTTTGCCAAAGTTTGATAATTAAGTCTTAGAAATATGCATTTTGTTGCCTGGCCTTGCTCTTTTATGTAACACCTCGCTTGTAAACATGCAAAAATGGCTGAGATAGAACACCCGAAAGTCTCAAACTCTTTCGTCAAAACTTGCTCTGTATGGAGTTTTCAATGGTCACTGTGTGGCACAATGCAAGAATCTGTGTGTATTGTTTTTAAACAGAGGGTTTCTGACTGAATGAGCCAGTACACTATGTGCAGTATTGATTTTCTATGGTCCGTGTGTTAGTGTTAACATATATTGCAATGCCCGTTGAAAACTCCATAAAGTGCAAGTTTTGGTGAAGGAATTTGCATCTTTTGGGTGTTCTATCTCAAACATTTTTTGCATGATTGTTACAAGCGAGGCGTTATTTACATGAAAGAGCAAGGCCATGGCATCAAAACTTAAATTTCAGAAACTTCTATCCTCGAGTGCCCTGCTCCACCAAGTTTGTCGGGTACTTGAAGAACTTGAAGATGTAAGATGCAATATCAAACCTAATAACACTTGGGCTGCTATATTTTATATCAGAGTTTATAAAGTCTGATATTAAATGTACACTTTTCACTAAGCCTTCAATTACCATAGGTGCATAATGTTTTCTGATTAACCCTCGTCTTACCAAGGGGGGTGGTTACACCCCCCTAGTGAACTTTGCTCCGGTGCGCTAAAATGCCAAAAACTTCTGTAAAAAGCTTCTAGGTAATCGTTCTCTCATCCTTTCCGGTCATTTTAGCAGAAAAAATGTGAAGGTAGCACCTTCACCGGGATTAGTGTATGCCGTCAAAGTCGAAGGGTAAGGTGGGTGGTTGCCACCCGAGGATATTTTATGGTGCATTTTTGAAAATATTATGCACAGTATGGCTTTAAAACTCTTGTTTATGTAAAACTAGCCAATTGCCATCATTTAGAGCTGAAAGCCGCATGAAAATCCGATATTCCTACGTTTTTTTAGCGCAAAATTGGATTTTCGCCTATTTTCTATGCAAAATGCCAATTTTGCCGACTCGCGGACTTGATGACGTCATTGTGACGCCATACTAGGCATGTTGGCACTTATTTTGGTATCAATGGAAAGAGGAGGACCATAGCTATCCACTGGTAATCAAAATCATAAGCATCGGGTGCTTTATAACGAATTCTCGAGGGGGTAGTAACCACCCCCCCCCCCATTGGTAAACCGTGTTACAAAAAAAGGCTTGGTAAGATGAGGGTTAAACTTTAACCCAACAGTAAAAACAGACCTCTATTGTTCAAGTCAAAACAAGGCCTTGAATTGTATACAATGTGGTGTGGTAAACCGTGGCATTTATAAGTTTGGTGTAATATCTCATTAAAAATTGGGTCAAAACCCTTCAAGCAATATAGTTATGTGTAACTTTCAATGGTACAAGCAAGGCTTTCCTGTTCCAATAACAAGGTCAAGAGCAAGATTGGAAGAAGTTTCGTTAATATTCCAAGCTCACAAGATTCTCAAGGCAACAACAACAAAATGACAGCTTAAGAAGACATTGAAAAAGTAGAAATTTGAAGGCCGCGGCTCAAGACCTACATATAGCAGCCTGCACTTGAACAGAATCAGAATGCAAAGGAAATGTGCTCAGTGTGCAAGCAATATATGGGAAAAAGAGTCTTACATTCTAACAGTTACACTACTTTGTGCTTTTTGTGCCTGCTGAGTGAGTGTGGAACACAAACTGCGAAATGTAGACTGTGTGTGTATATGTGTTTGTACTTGTATCATACTTCCGAAGACCTAACACAAAAGAAAGTCTTTTGAAAAATAGTCCTAGCTTCCGTGTGTGCCTTATGATCGAAGATGCAATTCCTTTGATGTCCTCGGAAGTATAGATGATACAAAATTGTGTGTGCATGTGTATGTGTGGTGTAAGTTCCGAGTTAGAACATTAACCTAGTATGTTAGAGTCCTCTCATTTGCAAATTCTGATGCCAATCTTAATGAAACTTGGGAAAAATAATCCTTGCTGATAGGGTGATGCAAGATTATGAAGGCCTTTGGAGTCAAGGCCATGTCTAAAGCACAATTTCTGTGGGTTGCCGGTGGGATGTCTAGAATTACTTTTGTAGTGCTGTGCATTAGTGGAACGTGTTGTTGGGGAATGTGTGTCATGTTTAGGGTTAACTTTAATGAGTTTCCCACCTGCATGTCCCTGTTAAGATGTGGCTGCTCTAATATTCTCTATAAACTATTATTACTCTCCTCTCCATTCAATAAGACCAATTGTTCAAGACAAAACTTGAAAGAAGGTCATGCCTTTAAGGTGGGCTCCATAGGTGGCTCTTTATCTCTTTGCTACTCTTACACTACAGACCTGTGCTAATTAGGTGATTTTGGTAGAAAATATCTATCAGATGAAAATATCTGATTGATGAAAATATCTGACAGATGAAAATATCTGACAGATGAAAATATCTATCAGATGAAATTAATTAGAATGTTCAAGAGCATTTTATGTTTATTGTGTCGTCTGCAAGAATTGCAGAAGGCACACAGGGTTTACTCTGGTCGTGTGTTTGTGTGTGTGTGTCAAAATGTTAACCCTTGATATATTGCATGCCGTATGAGTTCTGTAAGAGCTACAATGATGTAACTTGGTGGAAAGGAGGGGGCGGGGTGGGGTGACATGTTGGTGACCTCATATGACCTTGGTGACCTCATGTGACCTTTGACCCCATTCACAAACCGTGACGACAGACGACACTTGCGGTCCAGAGACCGTGATGTATTTTTAATGAGTATTAATTACTAGTGTGAAGTGCATGTTAAATGAAGAGCAGGAGCACCAAATAGGTCATTTAATTGACCCCAGTGATCACACAATTTATCATGTTCATTTCTTTTTCATATGCTACCAAATGGCAATAAAGCTATATTCAATCATTCAAAATTACTTCTATCAATTTGTTGTTTTTTTTTATTGAAAAGCAGAGGAGGATATTGCGAGGGTGCGAATGTCCGTATGTGTATGTGTTTCAGTTTGGTTAGGTTTTGGTTAGGTTTTAGTTTTTTGCGTCGTCTTTGAAAAGTTTAAGTCCGATTTAAACCAGACTTGGGGTTAAGGTGCAATAGGGGTTCCTTCATATGTGGATGATGTCAAAGGTCATGGACAAAGGTCAAAGGTCATCTGAGGTCATGTTCCAGACTGCCATCTTGCCAGGGG
>JAMKCH010019827.1:0-57728 GCA_023653785.1 Ophioderma brevispina
TGTGTAGGCCCTCTTCATAGCATGATGACACATAAAAGGATAGCTTTTCAGGTTCATGTGTTGAGCTGTGAGGTCTCCGGTGTATGAAAATGTTAACAATTTGTGTTAACTGTTGTACAGATTTACTCTCAACACAAATCACAATAAGTTTCCCCTCGAAAGACCCCTCAAAACTTCCATAGTACAAGCGATTCAAATGAACCTAGCAAAAGGATACTGTAGCTGTTCGGAAGTCGTATTGTGAAAATTATCAGAAAATCTTTTCCTTAAACTGCTGAAAGATAGCCAAAATTAGACGAAATGAGTCCTTTTTAAAATTTGCAAGAGTGATTTCTTGCCGCATTTTTTCACTGTGTTACAAAATGCAATGGCATGCAGTTAGAATTCCCGCACAATGTTGCACCAATGCATATCCTTTTTTCTTTTGAATTCAATATTGTATGCATCCATCCAAGGGTTTTGGGAGGCAACGACCAAGACAACCCCATCCTGATCAATGGACCCTGAATTCAACAGATAGCGGATGAAATCCTGTACCACCTGTCACAAAACACCAACGGCCGCTACCTTCGATTAGTGATGACTGTCAACTAATGATGACAATGCCCGCCCACATCGACCAAGAGTTGTGAATGCGTTGGATTATTCACAGGATGTGCGGCCCACCAAGGGTTCACCTAACCCGCTTGACATCTCGACCCAGCTGAAGGAGCTGTATCTTCAGCATTAATCCATTTTTAAGAAGACTCGTGAACACTCCATGAGGCTACAGTGCCAAGGAATCATTGACAAATGTTGTGGCACACCCATTATTAAAATGTCATTAAAGTGGTCCGATAAGTGAACAAGTCAATTCAAACACATATTTGTTATTTTTGAATGAAGCCGTAATTTTTTGGTTCAAGTTGTGCTCATTTCATCCGTTAAAGTCGCAATTTTTCGCTACTTTTCACAAAACTGCTTCCCAACAACCATAATACCTATAATACTTTGATAGTTTTAATCTTTAAAAGTGATTACCTTGGAAATTATGGGGGATTCTTTAGAGGGGAACTTACTTTTGTATTTTTTGTTTTTATATACTACTGTGCATTGGTTTTGGGTTTTCATTGGTATTTTTTAAAATTAATTTAGCTACCAGCAGATGCAATCTGCAGGGCTAATATGATGGGGATGCACTGATCTGTGTGCCATTTCTTTGGTAATGGGCATGCAAGCTTATAGCAACAACTCTGGAAGAGTTGGAGTGAAAGCTGCATTGTTTCCCCATACACAAAGCACAAATATGCTTTTTACAGTGTACACACTTTCCTTGGTTGCTCTGTTTCATTGCCAAGAGCCTGACGTTTCGATAGTGTGTCATGATAGCTTAACATAGAGCACTCAGTAACATGCATCGATATTAAACTTCAAAATTGGGTCAGTCCAATTTGGCCTTACAGATAAGAAAACGGGCAAAATTAATTTGAGGCCATCAAGGCCGATGGGCTGTGTCACCAATGCCAAAACCAATTTGACATGCTATATATTTCGAACAATTATCAAAGGAAACGCTATACTGAACCTCTGCAACTTTAGTACGATTTTACTCCGATGACCAGAGATGATTAAAATTTCTATAAATCTTACACCTGGAACGATTTCCTTTAATCCAAGGTTGACTTGAAACTATGCATTCCCTTCTGAGAAGTGGAATGCCCCAAAATTACCATAATAACACCCTAAAAGAGAAAGGTCTCGACCAGTGACCCCAGGTCACACCATGTCGACCTTAGCTCGTCCTCAATTCCGTTTGGCTGTTATTTCAAAAACGACGGGTGTTACCGAAGCTCTGCAATTATTACATCCAAATTAAACTGAGATTTTGATACTGGACTAGGTGTCGTCTCATACGGAATATCACTACTATACCATATCTATCTGGAATATTACTGGGTTATATACTGGATTTATAGCGCTCATTGGAAGGAATAAACGGAGACTTTCACGGTCGGGAGCTCTATTGAGATCCTTTTTTGCGGCCAATGCGGTCATGTGATGTGTAGCGGGAAAACAAGGTTAAACAAAGGCAGCATGAGAACGTGTTGCTGCTTGACTGCCTTTGAATATGGTGAGTTTTGTTATGTCTTTGTTAGCGGGCTGGCTTGCTAACAATTTACATGGTTTAGTGGTGATTATTTTAGTATATGCTGTGGGATACTTAATAAAAGACGTCAAACTGTGTTTGAAAAAATCTTTAAGTCGTGACTCAGTTACGCGTGGTTTTTGTGTCTTGAACGTTTGCGACCGGAGAAATACAAGACGCTTGTTTTGTCTTACGGTTTTTGCGCACGCTTTTCCATCTAGCAACTCCCGTCACCCAGTAATGGAGCATAATTGCGTTACGATGCAATGCTCCATTCATGAATGGGATCCCATCCCCTTGTGGCGATCACAGGCTATGTTCCCACACCAACCGGTGCGCATAGTTATGTCTTGGAATGTCGGATGTCAATGGGTGACCATTGAGCATGGGTCCGCCGCTCGTGCTGCGTACACAGGAGGGGGGGTGGGTAGTCCGGGCTCCGGTCCTGGGTTCCTCCAAGGCAGCCGCTGCGTTCTTTGGGTGCTCCCAACGGTGGTGGTATCTGCTTCGGCCTACTAATCACTTTCTCGAATCTCTTAGTTTGGGTTTGGCTTCGTGCCGCCTCCTCGCGCATCATCGGCCTCTAAGCTCTCTGGTTCAGCCCTAGGTGCTGCTCTTCCGGTGTCAGGCAGCGCGGTCTGCGCTGCCATCCCCCATTTGATTGGCTGGCCGCTGACATTTCCGGTGGTTGTGAGAGGTGATGGTGGTGCCCTGGCCGCCGGGGTTGATCCACGCAGGTGTTATCCACACCTAACGTGGTTTCGGTACCAAGTGTTTTCCCCTTCTGTCCCTTCTCGGCGCCACCGCGACTACGGTAGCCCTTACTTCGGGGTATGTCTCGGCAACCCCTGGGGCGCTGGCTTGGTATCCCCTCGCGGGATCCGCAGGTGTGACCTACTCTCGCTGCCCCCCGCCTCTCTAGCCTGGCTAGTCATGCATTGCCTCCTCACATGCGCCGTCCCTTCACCTGGCTTTGGCTTATCGATCGTGCTCCGCTTTTTGTCCTCCTCATATTCCCCCTCTGACTATTTTCAGTCTCATCCCTCTCCGCGGGTACCTGCTTGGTTTGCTAGTGCTGGTCCGCCGTCGGTGGGGTAAAACCCGTGTGTGCCCCTTCCTACTGGCTTTCCTACAGAGGGGCACCTTCAGGACTACCCCCGCGGTGACATACCCGCCGCAGCCTTCCTTCTCAGGTTACGCTGCAGCCCCGTACGTGACTTATCCAGCCCAGTCGTGCTGGACTTCTGGGGCTAGTGTCAGTCTGGTATGGTCTTCTGACCGGGGCTCGCGGTAGCCCCTCCCGGCTATAAGGTCCTAACTCCGCCCTCCTCCGCCGTCTGCTGCCCAGCCGCAGGCATCAGGTGCTGTCGGGGCCCTGCTTCTGACCCGCTTTCGAGCGGGTCCAGTTGCGCCGCTACTGCAGCGGATTGTTTCACCCTTCTGGGGGCCGGTCCAAGCTGCTGTGGTACAGCCTGGTACGCGGGCCGTGGCCAGGGCGGTGTACCCGTCCACTACCCTTCGGCTTACGGCTGTGACTTGTGGTGTCGACCCCATGCCTCTCGGCCTGTACCTCGTCAGGGTCGTGGTTGGGGGGTGCATCGAGCCTCGTGGCTCCTCTGCCCAGCCTATGCCATCGGCTTGGTCCCTGCGGGAGGCCTGGGTCCGCGCCGCCCGGTGGCGACGCCTTGGCCCACCGCCGTCTTCCGCTTGCCTCCATGGGGGGCTCAGTGCAGGCTGCAGCATGCCCTTCAGGGCGGGCCCGGCGCTGCATGGTGGCCGTTTATATCCGCCGTCACCGCGTTGATTTCTGGGTGGGCCGTTATTATATCCGTCCAGTCGTTGGGGTGGATTTCCGGGCTAACCACAGCTCTGTTCTCCTCTTACGGGGGCTGGCTGCTCGGGTGTTGTTTGTCCCCTTCCCTGGTTTTACTTTCACTCTCGCGCCGCGACCTGTCTCCCTTGCGGTGATTCGCGCCGCCTTGGCCTGCTTGAGTGGCTCAACCCCTGGCTGGCATGTCCCTTTGGCCTATGGTGTGAAAGCCCTCTCAGCTTTGTGGAGCGCCTGGGGTTTCCGCGTTCATTCTCTGACGTTGCTCTAGATTCTGCATGCAGGGTCCCCTACTGGGGTGCTCCTGCCTTCCTTTTGTGGCCTAGCCCGCCTTTGCCTGGGCATGGGGGCGCTCCTCCGTGCTATAGCTTGCAGCTTCGGCGAGATCCGGACCTTAGCCTTTATGCACTCGGCCCCCGGCTCCCATGGGCTTTCACCTCTGGTCGCGTCCTTCCGTCACTGCCTTCGCTGGCGGCTGACTGTTGCTGCCTGGTAGCCTGCTCCCTCGTGGGGCTAGTCCGGGTCCGTTCCATGTGCACATCGGGACCTGAGGCCTCTGGTCTCTGCCAGTTTGGCGCTGGGCCATCTAGGCCCGTGGGCTCCCTGTTCTTAGGCTCTGGCTATTGCTTACTGCTAACTAGCCTGGTCCGCTGTCCCTCGGAGCTTTGACTCTGGCTATGATGCATCTTCGCTGCTCCCCTCCTGGGATCAGCGGGGCCTAGTGCCGCTTCCGAGGTGGGCCTAGTGACAGTTGCCGGCTGGCGTTAGTCTCTGTTCCCCCCTTGGGTCTAGACCGTGTTTCTGGCCTTGGCTTGCTGCTGGTCTTTGGGTCTTAGCCCCTGACTTCCTTGGGAGGTCGTTGCCTATAGTGGCGGTCCTTTGACTTGTCGCCTTGGCCTAGCCTTGGGGCTTTTCATCGTCTAGCTTTGCTTCCGACTTAGACCCTTCTCTCCATTCGGGTCGCTGCCCTGGTTCTTCCACGCACTGGCTGGGCCCTAATAGTCGGCCTGGCCTAGGGCTGATTCCCTGCTGCTTGGTGTATTACCTTGGCACCCCCTTTCGTGGTTTATGAGGCCTATTCCTATGCTGTCTAGCGTGGCCCCTCCAGGGGCACACTGGCCCTGCTCAGGCCTGGGGGGGTAGGGCTCTATGTCCTTCTCCCTTGGCCCTTTTTGCCCCCGTTGGGGAACCTGACATTGCGGCTTGGCTGTTCTTCCTTGCCCTCTGTCCGCACTTTTGTACGGGGCGAGACCACCTCGGCCTATGCCGCTGGTGCCCTCGGGCCTAGCCTGCTCTTGCCGGTCTCGGGCTTTGGTTTTTCAGTCTTGACGCTGATGCTCGGTTCCTCATTGGGCTTGATCCCACCCATGTGGATTCCTCGCCCCCTCTGGGCTCTGTTGTCCTGGTCGCTGGTGGTTTTGGCTCTGTTGCCTAACCTTACCCGTGCTCCCAGGCCTAACGCCGCCCTTGATGGATTTCGACTTCGCCTGGAACCCGCCTACTGTTGGTCGGTGTCTTGACCATTGATCCCTTCTCCCGTTTGTTCGGGAGTTCGGGCTGGCTTGACATTCTCGCACTTCCTTTGGCTCCCATCTGACACCCTGTCCCTGTCCTCCCGCCCTCTGGGGGACCTGGACACGGGATTTTTGGGTCAGCTCGACGATGCCCCCCTTTTGGGCTCGTCGTACGGGCTTAGCGTCGGCCTTGTTCCGGCCTAGCTTTGGGGCTCATCCGGCCCTAGCTTGGGGCTCGTCCGGGCCTTACGCAGGTGGTGCTCCCGATTCGTCGGGTCTGTCTTAGGGTGTTCCCCCCTCCTCTCCAGTCTGGTTTTTTCAGGCTTCCGTTGTTTTTTTTTTTCGATCTTTCCACTTGCGGGTTCTGCCACCCTTCTGTCTCAAACTGTGCTGCCTAGTGGAACCCCGCGACGGGGTATTCCCTAGTTGGGTGGGTTCCTCTGAACTCCCTTCACAGTGGCTTTCTCAGTTGTTCTTTGGCATTTGGACCTTGGTCTTGTCTTCCGCGTGCCTTGCACTGGATCTTGTGCTTCCCCTTATTACCAACTCGGTCCTGGGTCACGTTCCGGTTTTGCTCTGGCTCCTGCCTTTACGACCTGGGAGCTGTTGACATGGTGGTCTGCCAACTTCCGACTGGGGATTTTAAATCCCCTCTATCCTAGTCGGTCACAGTGACCTGAACTTTCAGGTCGTTGTGAGCTTCTCGCTCCCGGTGGGAATGTCTCTGGGGCGTAAACCCCCTGTGAGTCATTCTTCCAAGTCTGACGTCTCGAGTTTTGTTGACGAGGTGGGTTACTGCCCCTTTCTCGAGCTTTGGTGATCTTAATCGGTATCTCGCCCGTTCGTGTAGCACTTCTCCGGTGCTCTCTTCACTTTCCTTCTCCTCTGGAGATAGTTGTCGAAGCCGCTATCTGCCCGCGGACCTCTTCTCGTTGGCATCCTTATGCACGTAGCCGGCGTTCGCTACGAGCTCTGTTTGCCTCCTGATACCGATTCGTCTTTCGGCCAAGATGTTTTTGGAATATTCTGTCCTTCTACTACGACTTTGTCACCTCCTCTGCTTGCGTCGCCACTGGTTATAGACTTCGGCTCGGGCTTTCCCGAGCAGTTAGTGAGCTCCGGCTCTGTCGCCTCTCGAGACTCGACTCGTTTCTGCGGAGCTAACCTCTGGGTCCTCCCCTCTGTAGACTTCTCGGTGGTTTACCCCACTTTGTCTACCTTTTCGGGCCAGGTTGGACTCTGGCCCGATCTGGGGGGTGCTAGTTTTATCATTCATCTAGCCTTGACTGCTCTTCGGTTGCCCGGTTCAGGCGCCGGGGCTCCCGGTATTGCGGAGGTTGGCCTCGTTCTTTCCTCTTGGGTTCTGTTCTACTCCGAGTCGAGGCTGAATCGGCCTCCACCTCCTGACTGTGACAGTCTGAGTTGGACTTTCGCTTATTTTTGAGCTTTGTGGCTTTTTCGATCATCCCCGCTGTCCTGGATTTTTCGGCAACAGCTCTCCTACCACAGCCTGGTTGTTCGGTTCGTCCCTCGGTGACGTTGGTTCCTTCCATTGACTCTGCAAGCGTCCCGTTTTTCTTGACCCGAAAGCTAGTTTCCCTCTTTCTGAGTCTACGGCGAGCCTCCTTGGCAAGCCCCCATCGTCCTTGGTGCGGCGTCGCTCAGCCCTCGTTTAATTTACTCTTTCGGGTCCCCTTTCCCGGCGGGATTAGCTCGGAGATTTCCTTCTCCTGTATCTTCTTCTCCGGTCAGGTCGGACTTTTCCTCACCCCTCCCGGGCTGGGGCCTTAGCGTTCATTTCAGTCTCTTCAACCTTTACTCCCCCGGGCCTCTTCCGCGGGTTTTTCTGTGGTGCTCTGATCGACCCCTCTCTAGGGTGCCCGCTCCTCCTCCGTTTTTTGGGGTTAGGCTTATTTGCCCCGCCTCTTTACGCGGGTCCGCCTTGCGCTTCTCTGTTTCCTTCCCGGATCCTCATTTGTTCGCAAGGCTGTGAGGCCTTGTTCTCCGCCTTTGCCGCGGGGTTGCTTCGGCCCTTTGTCCAGGGGCCTACGTCGCACTCCATCTCTGTCGGAGCTTCTTCCTCTCACCTCTTCCTTAGGCTTGGTGTTTTTCTCTGCGGGATTCCCTGCTCTGGCTATCCTCCAAAAAATCCTTTGCCAGGTCTTTTAATCACATTAGAAAGTCTGAGGTCCTCTTAATTCACCCTGGTGTACTCCCTATCTTAGTGATGATTGGATTCCTGACTTTTAGGAATCTAGATTCCATGTGTTTTTGGCTCTGGCGTTTTTGGTCTACCTTGACTGCATCCTCCGATGGCTGCTCTCGAATATCATGCTCCACCTCCGATAGGTGTGCTAGTCTGTTGTTGATTAAAATATTCATTCACCGGGGGGGTTATGCTTGTTTCATCAAACTTGGAGTAAAAGGAAATCATTTCAGTATAATGATTTATTCAAAACACATTATGTTTTTTAAAATCCTCTAACTGAAGCCCCCTGATTTCTTTCCATGTTGACTTCCCACTTCCCAGGAGGCCCTCCCACAGCATATATGTACACCGCGTCCGTGTTGTCTTGAGCCAAAACGGAATTAGGAAGACTAAGGCCGACAGGGTGTACCTGGGATCACTGGTCGAGACCATTTCTCTTTTAGAGGGGGTTATTAGGTAATTTGGGCAATTCCACTTCTCAGAAGGGCAATGCAATGTTTTCAGTCAACATTTTGAAATGAAATCCAGGCTTCAGTTGATGATTTATAAAACATCATGTGTTTTTGAATATTTTTTCATGTTTAAAAATAAAGGCGAAATTCTGTTCCCCAATGTATTTCTTTCATATGCAATAGTTTTGTCAATAATTGTTTTGTTGGTTATTCATTCTTCTAAATTTTTTAGTCAAAGTCAAGATATTTTGAACTATTGCTTGGAAATGTTTGCAAAGGCCCCCCCCCCTATTAGTGACTAAGGTGAAAACATATATCTAACTCCAGGTGATTGAAAGAAACATGTGCGGTAATAACAAAACATCAATTTGCGATTTGCTGACCAGTATTTTACTTTCTTTAAATTTTGTTAGGAAAAGACAGCAAATCCAGCTTTACGTCATCATTTAGGGATTGGCCCCAGCTCTCCAACACGCCAGGTAGAAGGATGCTGCGGGGTCTACGTCAAGGAAAATTCGTCTCCAGCATGGTCTCCAGAGTGTTAAGTCACACAATAAGAAATTAGAAAGCACCATGTACAGGGCGTACAGGCACACATGGGCTAGAACAAAACAAGTAGAAGAAGCACTGCAACAACAACTAGAGAAAAATTGTGCACAACAACACATGATGATGATTGAGCAGTTGTGTAAGCTTGCAAAGGAACTAGAGAGTGCAAAAAGCACAAATACAAAAAAATGATCAAGAAAATAGGGAATTACGCCAGTCATTAGGTATTAGGCCCTCATGACACATGTGAAGATGGTCGTAATGTGATCGACAAGTTGCAACTTGAAAATGCAGAATTACGCACACGACTAGAAGAGGCATTAAAAGAGTTGGAAGATGTTCAAGTGCAATTGACTTAGCCACTAAGGAATGGGACGAACGGCCTTTCATTGTACAGGCGGTGGATAGAAAGGTAGAAATATCGAGATTGCAAAAGCAATTGCAAACCAATGATGATAAATTGAATGAACTTTCGAAAAAGCACATTTGCAACTAAACAGTGTTTCAGGATGGTAAAACCAGAGCTTCACAACCCAGAAACTTATCGTTGGACATGGCAAAGGAAAATAGGAAATTTACAAGAACAGATTGATCAATCAGCTGGAGGGAAGGGGGGAACATTGTGACAAAGAAGGTAATGATGTGAATTGTTCAGGTGTCTCACGGAGACTGGGTCTGCAATAGAAAGACAGTACATAAAGTGACTTACAAGAAAAGAAACTTGGAAAGTTGAATGGAACTGATGACAACAAAACAAAAGATAAGATCTTGCAACGACGACGTCAACGAACAGAGGAACTTGTTTTCCATCGTCAGGTGATAAAATAAAGTACTATCGGCGTGAAAATGCATAATGCCGGTATTGCTCCTCCAGGTACCCCTAAACGAGTGAACAGTGTTCAAATTTGTTGCGTCAATCTATACTGAATGGACGTATTAGATCTGTGTCCAATTACAGTAGTGTTTCTTTGGACAGTACCCAGCAGTTCAACTCACTGAGCCCAGCCCCATCTGAACAAGCTGGCTGTTACAGATCCAGGACAGTTTAGTGAATTGGCTATAAGATGTATTACAGAAGCTCAAAGAACAAATTCTGTCTTAAAAAACATCGTACAGCGTCTGCGCCGAGCCATACGAACATTAAAGAGGAGGTTACGAGCACGTGGAAGGCAGTCGATCACCAAAGTCCTACGCGGGTCAAGAGGACTCATGGATTGAGTGACAGCAAATCAGGAAGCATTTGATGAAAATGCGTTTGGAGTTAGATAAACTTGAGGGAACAGCTGCAACAAACAATGCTGCAATTAACATTGAAAGAGAGGAAAATACCGAATTACATAATCAACGCTCGTGTGGTATTTTGGATAACCGACAACAACTGAAAGGAATCTCAAACGCAGTAAGCATTTTAGAAATTCTAATTAAATATTTCTATGCATCTTTTGTAGATACTTACAATTGGGAGCACCCTTGGCTGAGAGTCATTCTGAACAAACCATGATTTTACAACACCTATATCACCTTGCATGTATAAACCGAAGAGAGCCTTTTTATTCCTGACAGCAATAGCAGTTGGCATTGGTGACATAGGATTCCATTTAAAAAAATTGCTTCTTTGAACAATATTAAAATCCTTCATATCCAAGAGCTTCCAGGGGCATGTTCCAAGGAAGGGGTTCCCTGGACCCTGGCTAGGAGGATTTCTGCACCCAACCATTAAAAGGTTCTGCACTAACTCGCACGGCACACCTAACAGCGCAACGAGTAAGATTTTTTTTTTTTTTTTTTTTTTTTTTCCCAGTTTCAAATGTTGACAGGTATGTTATGATTGCTGGTTGGGCAGTATTGCTTGAAACCATACCAGCCCCAAATACGCTGGACTTGGCTGGCTATAGACAAAAGAATTGTCATGGCGTATTACTGTGTGCTAAGAGCATTATGGTAATTGGAAAATAATTTCTTCAAAAAATTAAAAAACCACGGTTAAAGGTCCATGGCCCGATCGCTAATATAGCCTAGTTCCCAGAAGCCCCAGATGTTACCGGAAGTGGTCAACCATTTTGTATCAGAAGAAAGCGTACTATTTTTCTCATTACCGGTGTGAAATCTTAGTGCCAAGGAGGTTTGTTTGGAAGTTATGAGCGAAAATTGTACTCCCCATTTGGTCGACCAACTATTAATTTTACACAGTACTTATGGGGGCTTCCGGGAAATTCACGTTTTTAGCTTTCACATGAAAACGGATTTCAAATATCGGGCCGAAACTTTACAGGTGGGGTTTTTGGGTGAAGGCTATCTATCAAGATTTAAAACTTCTATCCTTAAAGCGGGCCATCCCCCCTTTAACGCATAAGCTTCAAAATACAAATATACGGTTGAAGATGACAAGTGGAATACCACACAGTTTAATAAAATGCCTCAAAGCATTTATGTGAAAACAAAACACTCAAATGACATCGGTCCCATGTTTTTCACAGAAAAACATTGCAAAAACTGGTGAACGGACAGTATTACACCCAGAGTGGCCTATGGGCCGCGGTACAAACATTTGCACATAACATCAAAAACGCACTGACATAACTCAACTTGATTTTTTTTGTGGTCAAATAACTTTTGTCGGGGAATCTAGTGAAAAACATGACAGGTGCTAGGGATCACAAAAGTACCTTTAAAATAAATGGTAAAAATACAACTTCAAAAATTAGGTGATTTATATACAGCCATATAGGCTCTCCACACAGGAGTATTAATGGGTACCACCAGGCATGTGACTGGGCCTGCAAAAAACAAGACTCGCTGTGCGGAGGAGTGGCGAACCCCCACAGCAAAACATTATATGAGGGAGTTGGCCCAAACGCAAGACAGAGAGATGGGCACTCCGCCAGGCGGGCGCACCATTTGCATTATAGGACTACTCGATCACCCCTTTCTAATACACACACCCAATTAAACACATCTTTAACAAACACATGAACACACATAACACCATGACACATGCACACACCCCCACGCATGCAAGTGCACGCACACACACACACACACACACACACAAAAAGACTAACTTGGAGACAAGTAAGCTAAACGTGGAAGCATACCATTTATGTTACCATATTTGTTGAACCAAAAGTTCAAAAAAAAACAAATGTGATATTTTTTTTATTTTTTTTATTTTTGAATACTTTGGTAGCTTTGCAAGAAGGTCTGGCCAATGTTTTAATAGAAATCATACTGGGTGTTTATTAGAGAAATAATGGTACGTGGACCTTAAAGAAAAAAAAGCATGACAGTTGAAAAAGTGTCAGCCGACCTAGCAAGAAAATTCAGTGTTGAGATTTTGATAGGCATGTGGTCTTGAGAAAGGTCTGTCAATTTTATCAAAGGTGTGGATATTTCTAACAATGGCGAATTATTAGCCGAGATTCATCCTGATCTTCATTTAGCTGTTGGTAGAATGACCTTGTGGGAGTTCTTAAAAAGGGGATGACATGATTTAATATATATAAAGTTTCTCTGATGATGACTTCTCAAAAAACTCTCTGTAAGTTTCGCGATGATCATGTTCAATCCATTTTGATGTGAGAGCCAAAACATGCTTTTGTTGGCGCCATATGAGTATTGTAAATTAAATTGGCTCGACCAAAATGAGATCGTTTTTGGTCATAACTTCAAAAAAAAATTTAAAATTGATTTTTGGGTTTCAGACTTTGGTTCTGTGAAATGTATATTTAGTCTTTCAGTTTTAAAATTGTGGGGCTCCAGAGAAAGCCTATTCTTCCACTCTTTGAAAATTTTTCTCCAAGACAGTAATCTGTTGTTTTAATCTCTCCATCAGAGGAATTGGGAAGTAATCAAAGAGAACCCCAAATGCTGTTGGAAATGACCAAGATGAGCAGTGGAAGAAGTTAAACAAAGAATTGCAACAACGAAAAGACCTTAACAAAAAACTTCGAGATTTGCTGGCTGAGAATCAGAAGATGGCTGAAGAAACTGGAAAAGAATTGGAAAGGTTAGTAAATCTGTTATTTGTTGAATAAGTGTGCAGCATTATATCAGTCAGAGCTAACATGCTGTTTTGTACCATTTCTTTCTCTCTGGCAAATTCGTTAAACTCCATAAAATTCTTTTTTCATAACCATTGGGCCAATTAAGTTCAAACTTGATTGATTAGGGAAATTCCCAGCAATAGCTTCATTCAGGGTGTTCACAGATTTTGGTTCCAAGTCATGAAGATCTCTGGGGGATTTTCTAAAAATATAGAATATTTGCTTCTGTATGCACAAGGTGTTTAAACCCAGGCAGAGTACAAGAAATTTGAATTTTAATATGAATTTACACAGAAGTCTATGGCATTTAGCAGACTTTTAAGTGACATCTTCAAAGTAAAACTAGTAATTTTCATTATTATCCCTGGCTTTGGCCAAGAAAAGAAGATATTGTAAAGAGCATATTTCTAAGGTGTGGGATGTATGTACATCACTTTTTGGTAAGGTTTTAGACCCACGAAGTACTCGTTGTCTATTTACTATTGTGGTTTTGAAGCCAATGGTTTCGTTAACTGCGTGTTTATTCTTATTATCGTTTGTCTGAAATTTTGCATTGTGTTTGGATGAAAGGGGAAAGTAATCAGCGTTCGTTTGGTGACAATGAGGTTGTGAAGCCAAGTTTAGGGTCTAATACAAACAAATTGGTGCATTTGGGGGGGGTGTTTCGGACGTGTCATACAGTCTACTTTTGGATGTGGCATTGTAAATGGCTATGAAAACAGCTGGGAATAGCAAAAGTCAAACACTGTAAGCCTGGGCAAGCCTTCCCTATCACTGTCCTGTTCTGTCAATCAGTGTCTTGCAAGTGTGTTTGTTTACTGATTAGGGTCAAAACATTGGCAAGGGCACATTCCATGTCTGTTGGTATGTCCAGGCTCAACACCTTTCTGCTCGATGAGCATAGTACATAGTTTTACAATGGACTACATATGGGTAACATTTTGCACAGATGTAATTTTAAAAAATGGTTTTATATTTCTCAGAATGTAAATGTGTGTTTTTCAATGATAAGCCCAATGCTGCCAACCAATCGAATTTGACACTTAGTGACAGCTCAATTAATTATTCTGGTCATTCAGATAGTATAATATCCTCTACCCAGAAAAATCATTTCTTTCTCAATTTAAAAAATAACTGGAATTTCCCTGATCCACCAAACCCCACCCCTTTCCTCGGCGGTGTGTGTGTGTTTTTGGTGTGGTGGTATGCTAGGGGAATGGGTGTGTGGTGTGATCTGTGATGTGTGTGTGTGTCTATGTCTGTATGCCTGTCTGTGCCAAGAGAAAATATCAGTAGCTTCCCACAATACATTGCCTTCAATGGAAGTTTTGCTAACCGATTGTCATGGAATCGTTAGGGAGAAAACACTCTTAAAAAATGCAAGTTTGATCAGTACTGTCAATTTAGCCATGTTTCATCACTTAACGATTCACATCAGTACCTGTACAAACCGCCCATTGGCAGCAATGCATTGTGGAAGATACCGAAATCTCTCTTGTCTTGCCCGTCTCTCGGGCTGTTCATGGTTGTAGGTGTGTGTCTACATGTATGTGTGTTGTAAACCCAAATGTCAAAATAATATTATTGAACATGTTGAACACTATTAACAATGGTCAGTCAGATTAGTCTAGTGGGTGAAGGGGTGTTCGTGCACCCCCCTGAAATAACTTCTAATCAATGTACTAATCAGAAAAAATGCGTAGGAAAACGATTAGCCTATGTGGAAAAAATTCAAAAAGTGTCCCCACGTATCATGTTTATGAAATGTATGCAAATTAGTATCGTATACAGGAAAAATACCAATTTTCGATATATCTTGCCAATAATGAGGATAATGAACAAATGAGGTGATTGGGCATGTTTCGAGGGTCAAAGATCCAGATGGAACCATTTTAAAATTACCATATGTCCCCATGATGACTAAATATGCAAATTCGGGTCGACATTAGCTAAAAATAGAATTTTCGATATATCTCAACCATACTGTTGATAAATGAACACATAAGATTGGACGGGACCATGTTTGAGGTTCAAAGATCAAGATGGAACCAATTTTGAAAATTACCAATCTTCCATGATGACAAATATTGCAAATTAGGGTCGCCATTAGCTAAAAATACATATTTGCGTATATCTTGGCCAAATATTCCACATACCATGCCACAAGGATGACGAGACCTATGTTTTTGATTGTCGAGGATAATTTAAAAGGTATTCATAATTTATGTTCATGTGTCACTAGCATGTTCATCCGCAAATACTAAGAATGCAAAATTAGGGCCTCAATGTCGAGAGTCTCGTTTTGGGGGTATGTAAGGCAAGTAAACTTTAGAAATTGCACACCTATACAATATCCTCTAGGTGATAGGAGCATAAGTTTGCGGAGTTAAAACCAATCCAGATCCAGATAATACTTGTAAACAATCTTTTAAATTCAAGGTAGGCAATGATACAAGACTAATGCGAGACTAAGATCCGTGTTGTTATCATGCCGAAAAGAACGTGAAGACAGAAACTCTACAGTCTCAAATGACTTATCTGCCAACATGGCAAGTGTGACTAATCCATATTTATCATGGTAGTTTTACACCCTCAGGTAAATTTAAAGAACGCGGAGAAAAAATTACTTGGCAAAGACGTTTCTAAAAAATCATCACCAAAAACAAGATTATCAACATTAAAAATCTTAACAAATCTGTACTCATTAAAAAACTTTTAAAAAGCAATAAGCATTTTAAGGACTAATGTACACTTAGACAGTGACATATTGTATCAAGCCAAAAAGAAGAGCTAAAAGGAAACGCGGGAACATTGAAGAAAGGTTTCTTCGGTCTCGACGCATCCGTCTGTGCGATCCATATGGTAGCATAAAATCAAGGCAAATAGAACGACTTTGTGTTTTGCTTTGTTTTGTTTTTTTTGTATGCCAAGCGCAAACAGAAAGCATTGTTACATACAGTCTTGGAGGACATTGGATCTCATACTAAACAGAGTGAGATCTTGTGTTATCTTTGTTGCCCTTGGTTGGTGTGTGTGTGCTCTTGTGTGTATGTGTGTGCTTTGTGATGTGTGTGTGTGTGTGCGCTCTTGGCGTGTGTGTGTGTTGTGTGTTGTGTGTGTGAATGAAAACGAAAACTACCGCTCTGAGAATACCTGCTGAAACGACTCAAAAGGACTCACTGGAAAGACCTATCCCTTTACAAAGGTAGATCACCATAAAAAGTATGCAGTTGCATTTGGGAATAACTGTTTTCTGAAGCTATTGCACAAGTTTACGACCCTCCTGAAAACATTGACATGTGTAGAAGTGTTGCCTACTTCGTCGCAATAGTTTGCAGGCTTTCACTGAGTCCATAGACCCGCGAGTTATGATTTTATGGGTGGGGAGTCCCAGTTGCAGAGATAAAGCATCCTAATCCAGGCACGGGCATCTTGCCTTGCTGCCAATAAACCTGATTAAAACGCATATTCTTGCATATGGTAGTATATATAGTTCGTGTCATTCAAAAAAATGGTGTGAATGATGAGCCATCAGGAAATTTTGGGCCAATGCGCGTGGAGTTAAATGGTGGGGGAATTTCTGGTGTTGACTTTCAAGATAAGCTGACCCTGCAACCTTACTACCCCCGCAGAATTATTGTCTTATCGCTTAGACTCCTTTGCCACTTCCTGTCTCGTGATCCTGCAGCACGTGACAATGTTGCTGCAATGGACATTAGTAGAGATTTATTCCCAAGTTATCCCATTTCCAAGTGGATATGATGTTGTTTCGTCATAATTTGAAAAGTCGATGCTTAGGCATATGCTGATTCTTTGACCGGGGCCTTGGCCAGGGCTGTTTGTAACTCAAACAAAATCATAAACTGTCAGAGGGGCCAAACCGGTGCAGAATAATGGTGAGATGCTTGCTTAGAACTATCTTGGATTCTGATTCCATGTCCCTCTGGCACTGAACGTTCAGGTCTTGCCATAGATGTTTAAACTTTACGCTTATCTCCAAGTCAACTATACAGCTATACCATGCAAGTGACCGGATTGTCAGCAGGTATGAATTTCGCAGAAGCCAGCTCAATGTTGTCGACTGTATTAGAGGCCAAGGAAGTCTATGGACACGGGAAAAACGGCTGAAATGAATATTACAAAAGGAGAGCGGAACATCTTGACACTCGATAAAGTTGAAAAGACCCATTTTCTGGGGCCGTGCAAAACTCCCTTGGCTCTTCCAAGAGGAGTAGACTTGAGGGGGCTTTGTGGGTAACGCCTTTAATTCTACTTTGTCACGGAAAAATATAAATTATGGTGGGACGATGGGTCCACCGAAGACAAAAAAAAAAAATCTACGAGGGTGGGGGCGAGTTTGCCCTCTGTGAAGTCGATACTTGTGTATCATCTCGAGTAGACGATGATATCCCAACTCGTTCAAGATCAGAGATTTTTGCTGATCCACAGTTACGGATCTGATTTACAGACTGATAGCATGCGATTTTGGGACTTATATGATTGTCGGAGATGTAACTCCATATGAAGCTGCTCATCTTTATTATCTTTAAATTTACTGAGGGTTGTAATAAAATACACGAGTTAATGCTTTTTTTTTTTAAAAGTATAAGAGTACAGATTTTTGTAAGTCTAATTGATAATCTTGTTGGGAGGATTTTAGAACGTCTTTGGCCAAGTAGTCGTTTTTTCTGTTTTAGTTCATTTAAAATGTATTGAGGGTTTTTAAAACTAGGCATGATACAATATGGATACCACCACTGATGCTGGCAGAGAGTCATTGGAGAAGGACAGTAGATGAGTTCTGTTCTTCACGTTTGCTTTTCGGCATGAAACCACACAGTATCTCGCATTAGTCTTGTATCATTCCTACCTTGAATTTAAGAGAATGTTACAGTATTATGTATAGAGTCTAAATTACTTGGCCAGCAACGTTTCATATAATTACCCACAAAACGACACTATCGACATTAAGGCCCTAATTTACATATTCTTAGTATTTGGGTGAACATGTTAAGACAAAATAAACATAATTTATGGAGTGCCTTTTAAATTATCCTCGACCCTAAAAAAATAGGTCTCGTAATCGGATGTGGGCAGGTATGTGGAATATTGCCACGATATGCACACTAATATGGATTTTTGGCTAATGGCGACCATAATTTGCATATTATGTCATCATGGGGACATCTGGTCATTTTCAAAATGGTTCCATCGTGATCTTGTGACCCTCAAAACATAGGTCTAGTCCACTTATTGTTAATTATCAACAGTATTGGTTGAGTTATATCGGAAATTGTATTTTTGCTAATGGCGGACCTAATTTGCATAGTCATAGGGCCATCTGGTAATTTTTCAAAATGATTCCATTTTGAATCGTTGACCTCCAAAACATAGGTCCAGTCACTTCATTTGTTCTTTATCAACAAATGGCTGAGATAGCGAAAATTGTATTTTCTGTTAATGGCGATACTAATTTGCATAAATTTGCATAAAAATGAACGTGGGACATTTTTGATTTTTTACATCGCATTAGTTTTCTAGCATTTTTTCTGATATAGTGACATTGATTAGGAAGTTTATTTCAGGGGGTGCACGAACACCCCTTCTACCCATATACACTAGATGTTAAATATCCTCTACCCCAGTAAAAATAATTCTTCTCAATTAAAACTGTTTGGAATTTCCCTGATCCGCTAACCTTTCCTTTGTGTGTGTGTGTTTGTGGTGTGTGTGTATGTGTGTGTGAGGTGCGTGTGTACACACATGTACATGTGTGTGTTGTAGGGGAGGAAGTATTTACCAACGGTGTAGTCTGTAATGTATTTTTCCCATCATGAGGAAGGGCCACCCTCAAGAGGTATAAGTTTAGAAATTGAATTAAAAGGGCATTAAAGTAAGTCCAAGAACTTCATTCCAACTACAGCCAAATATGTCAAAGCATTGTGTGATTTCCAAATATTTTCTGAAAAAATGATTTTTTAACGGGAATGGATTTTCACATCATTCGAGGAAGAGCGTCCTCAAGGGTTAAGCTTACAAATAAAGGGCCATTATGCAAGGTTAAATTAATGGAGTTCGATAGTTATGTTTTATAGCTTTTTAGTGCAGTAAGTGGGGGAAATATGGATTTGAGAGTTCATAAATGGTGTGTTTTTAGAGTTATTTGTTGGTGAAGTAAATATTTTTGAAAAAAAAATTGTTTGATTTTTTTTTATGGGAATGTAATTTGCATATTGAGGAAAAACACCCTCGAATTAAAGGGGCATATACAATTTTCAAAAAGTTATGGAGTTCATTGATGAGTTGTGTTTACGGTGTTTTTGCTGTTTTGGCGAGTTATGCTTGGTTTCACGAGTTATGTTCTTAGAGTTCTTTTGGTGAGTTAGGAACGAGTTATGTTCAGAGTTTTTAGAGGTATTTTTGGTGAGTTATGGAGTTCATCAATGAGTTATGGAGTTATCAATGAGTTTTTGATTTTTTTGGTGAGTTATAAATGGAGCCGTCAATGAGTTTTAAGCGTTATTGTTATTGAGGTATGAATGGAGTTCATTGATGAGTTATGTTCTTAGAGTTCTTTTGGTGAGTTAGGAATGGAGTTATTTTGGTGAGTTATGGAGTTCATCGATTAGTTAGGTTTTAGAGTTTTTTTTTATATGTTTTGGTGAGTTATCAATGGGCCCATCAATAGTTTTCCTTTAGACATAGTTGGCAGTGGTGTTGTAACCCCCCTTTTTATTTGCAAAAACCACCCTTTTTAATTTCTGAAAACACCTTTTAATACTGTAACTCTAAACCCCCCCTTTTACTTTATTTGGGCTGTGACAACTTGTTGTGCAGTGGGTTCTGAACAGATCCCATCATTTGAGTAATATCGTTGGTCTGTAAGTCATTAGCTTTGTCTAGAGACGTGTCTACACAAAACACTTTTTGATTTGTTCCCCTTATTGAATACATCATGGCAAACAATATTCCACAGAGAGGCATTTGTATTTTATTACCTCAAACCCACCCTTTATTTCTGGACCCAACCCTTTTTACAAAAGTACCCTTTATACCAATGAATCAGTGTCCCAAACCCTTTTAATACCATTTTCAGAATGTTATTACCAACCATTTCTAAAGCGTGGGTTAACTATGTTAGAGTTATTTGTTGTGAGGTCATGAATGGAGTTCCTTGAGGAGGTTATGTTGTTAACGTCCTGTTGAGATTCTTTAGGGTTTTTTTTTTTTGGTGAGTTGAGGCATTCATTGATGAGTTATCGTTTTAGAGGATTTTTTTGGTTTTGGTGAGTATGGATGGAGTTCACCAATGGATGATTGTTTTTAGAGTTCTCTTTTTGTGAGTATGGTAGAGTTCATTGATAGTTAATGGATTTTATAGTTCTTTTGTCGCTAAAGCTGGGTGACTGCCTTTTCACTATTAAAAAAGGCATCTCTCCTCCCTTACCTTTTTTAAGGGGCAATTCCATTAATCAAGTTACCAATTAATTCCTCCATTTATATCATTAAAGGGCCACTCCGGCCATTTCGCGTACCCAATTACAGCTCTTCCTCCATTTACCAAAGGGCCATTCCATCATTTATTACCTTGAAAGGGCAATGCAATTTTAATTTCAAATTAAGTGATTCCTCATTATATCATTTACTAATTTCAAAAGGCTATCCTCCCTTACCAAATAACCGCCATATATCCTCAGATTAAGGGTCATATATGATTTCTAAAATGTACGATTACTCTGTGGCTTCGACGAGGATTATGTACTATTTTCAAAAAAAATTACGACAGGAATGTCTTTTGTTTGCACCATTTGAAGACGAGCACCCTCGGGTTCATGTAGACCTCAAATACTTTGTGGCTACACTACATTTTTCCTATTTTGCCCAAGCATAGGTTTATGTCCTCTTGAATCTTATTTGGTTCAAAACTGTCCTGCCGAACCAAGTACGATTTCTTAGGTGTCGTTATCAAGGGCATCTCCAAGGATCATTCCAAATGCACCATACAAGTGGGTCTTATGCATCATTGATGCTCCTCGTTATGTAAAGCTCCTCATTTGAAGTCAGACTTTATTGTCAATCAAACTTGGAAAAGTGATCCTTGGGTAGAGGGCCTAAGATGAGTTGACAATTCAGGTCGAGGTTATCTTGAGGTCCAAATGAAGTTTTTGTAATCGTTTTGTGTCGCCCTGCCCTAAGCCTAAGACACATAGGGATCACTTTGTCCACGTTGTTGTTGTGCTTGATGTCTGTTGTTTTGTTTGATGTCTGTTGTCTGTTGTTGATGGTCTGTTGTGAAAAAGGGTTAACATTTGCCTGTAATATCCTCAGACTTTTATGGATTTAAACCAAAATGTGGCTCAAGTGCAACATTGTATCCCTCATTTGTTGAGATGTCAAGGTCACATACCAGGTCCCAAAAGTCCATGGAGGTCAGTTGTAAAATAGGCTGAAAAAATGTTAAAAATTGACCTCATTTGAAAATGAAGTTCAATTGGAACCAAACATTCTTGAATCATAGTGCAACATGGATCCCTCATTTGTTGATGAGGTCAAAGGGTCACATATCAAGGTCAAGGTCCTGTTAGGCCTATCATTCACTAACCGCGACGGCAGGCGACACAAGATTGGGTCCGAGGACCGATGTATTTTTTTATAACTATAACCACTAGATTGAAATGTCTGAACTCACTTTATAATGGTTTGTATTTCGCTACCCTCTACATGTTTATACATGGGTATACTTTTGCAATTTGCTCACTATAGAAATCAACCAAACTTGGTGGTATAATCTTGGGATGGGGACCTGAAAGGCTTTGACACATTGATTCAAAGATTACTAGGATGTCAATGAATTCATTGTTGATTTTGAGTTAAAATAGCACTTGCTTTTAGAATCTGAGATCAGGAAGGAAACTTTTGGTGTCCCTGTTACACATGAAACCCTTAAGCCACTGATTACTTTTTTTTTTTAGGTTTTCAAATTACCAAGTAATCAAAAGTTAAACTAAAATTTGACAAGACAAAGAATTTTTGTAATGGTGGGCAAAATGTTAATGGGACGATTTTTAGTGCCCTTTATGCTTTATAGGAACTAGAATTTAAATAAATAAGCTATTTTGAAAGTCAAGAGCAATTTGATTATTGCCAATTTCAGAACTTGCAAAATATAACATTGAAAAAGTAATAGCACACAATACATTACTTTCAAAGTTTAAAACGTTTTGCACACACGGAGGACCCAATTATTGGAAGTACGCATTGTTGTGTTTTACCTTTTGAGACCCGTGGAGATACTCCAGGGTTGATATGTTATGTGTTCTCAGAATTATTATTTATTATTAGGTCTGTTTTTTTCTCACATTTTCAATTTAATCTGTTCCTTAGTAATTGGCATAGGGTGCACTTGCCCCTTAACTGGCAGGTTGTCGTATGAAACAAAATACGAAAGAGGAAATCTGAAAAACTTATGTTATTCACATTATAGATCAGTTGTATGACGAAGTTTGTTTAACCACTCTTAGACTTGCTAAGGAAGTTCAAGAGAAAAAATGTACCATCAGCACCCTTCGAAAGCAGTTACGGCAAGTGCTGTCAACAGATCTCCAGAAAATACTTCACAGAGCAGCTGGAATAGAGCACACCACAAGGATGCAAAACTATCCAAACACAGGTAACAAGAACAAGTGATAGCCAGTGCCAAGTAACAAAGATAATCCAGATTCAGCTCATCAACCACAGAACGATTGTACTCATCAACTTCTTCCAGAATCACTTCACCAACTCCAGTAAGTACCAAACAGATAATTTGCTAAACAAACAGGCAATGGAGATGCTAGCAGTAACAGAACAGAGTGCATAATCTCAAGACTAAACTGAGAGAGACTGAACGTCTCAGCAGAACCCTCAAGACAGAATTAGGATATATCGAAAGGTAAAGATGCTGGCACCAGTTATACCTAATGATCCTAATGAAGTTTTGCAGGAGCATCTTGAAGAAATAAGAACTTTGAGAAAACGTCTTGAAGAATCTATCAATGAAATGATAGATTACGGAGAACAATTGGAGCCAAGCTTGCAGGAGATAGTGTTTACAGGTGAGCAAAGGGCAAAAACAGCACCCAAATTTGGATGATCTTAGTATAGTTGGACAGTTATTAAACTTGGTTAGCATATACAAGGCCAAAAAAAAAAAAATTTGTAAATTATTGTTTGTGTGCATGTTTCAACATTTCCTGCAAAACGCAAATTGGTAATTGTTTTTTGTAATAGTTTGTACCAAATTCAAAGCTGCAATGATGCTAAATCATTCATTCAAGGTAACCTTTGAATTTTGGCTCATTTTCTGTGAAAAGGGAGGACGGTTTTTATACCAAGTTTAACAGCCATATTGTTAGGTAAAAATAGTGGTTTTCACACTACAGCATGCCCTTTTTTTCATGATTTTGGCCAACCAATGGGAATGGCTCAACAATTTGAAATGATCTGCCTACCTGCCAACTAGTAGATTTATAATCTTATTTAGTTAAGATTTCCAAGAGTTGGACAGCAGACAAAAGAAAAATCTACCTAATAAGATTTTTAATTTTTGGAAAAGAAAAATACTTTTATAAGTCAAAAGAAATTTCAAAATTTAGTGTCATGCCCTGCAGCCCTCCTGGCCTTCAGGTACCCTAAGGGCAGGCTCCTGGACACACATTCAGGACCAGAGGACAGGACCCTGGACCCATTTGGTAGTAGTGTTGAGTGCCAACAGTGCGTGCGTGTGTATTAATCTCACTTTCATAAGTAAGATTTTGATTTTCCATATGGTTGGCAGGTATTTGATTTCAGATCTTGGTAACCACTGGCCCAAAAATCTGTTGACATAATGGTATGCTTTTTGGAAAGGAAATTGAATAAGCAATCCAATGGGTTTTTTCTACATGATTATTTAAAACACCATGTGTGATTGGGATGTGGTTCATGTTTATTGAGGCCGTTACTAATAGAAACAACCCACAAGTCACAATTGTACTTTGCTTAAAGTGTTTGAATAAGTATTAAAAATGAATATGAGGTATCCAGTGACACTACTACTACTACTACTACTACTACTACTACGACTCTTACTACCTACTACTACTACTACTACTACTACTACTACTCAGTCAGTCTAAGGCATCCCCTGGGTCTGTCATAGAGGTGGGGGAAAATGTGCCAAGCTCAATGATTGCCATATTATCTTTTGTCCTGTGATAGCTGTTCCATCCATTCTTGGTATCAATGACCTTTATTCAGTTCTGAGGATGCTCATGGGGTCTTTCTTCAGTCAAAACCTACAGGACAATAATGTCCATACCACAATAGGCAGTTTACCAGTTTTTTGTCGCCTCCTGCAAGAATTGAAGGAGGCGACACTTACCAGTCCTTAAAGTATGTCCTGACCGGGTGCACGTGTCTCGTGGGTTCAAAAGGTTAAAGTTTAGTTAAAGTTTCAAATAAAGGTTTTTGATCAAGAAGTAAAAGTCCAATTGATACAGACATTGGGTCATAGATGCCCCTTGGGAAATTCATATGATAAGGTGGTCAAGGGTCAAATACCAAGTCAAAGGTCATGAGGTAAAGTTAAAAAATGGGGCTTAAATATCAAAATGGCCTCATTCAAGAAGAAAAAGGTCCAATTGCCCTTGGGGACCTTTATATGATACTGTGGTCAAGGGTCCATCCCCAAGGTCAAAGGTCATCTGAGGTCAAGTTATGAAATCGAGGGTTGACAAACAGAACGACGTAACTCAGCACGGAACCGAAATATAAAGAATCTTTAATTCGCTGTCATTAAATTTTAAAAATTTTTCTGTTTACTAAAGTTATATAATGTTTGCTTTACAGTACCATATATGAGCTTTATGAGCTGTTTACATTTTGAGTAATGAATAGATTTGACTTTAGTAGAAAATATTAAACATCACATTTCTCAAAAGCAGTATACAGCAGAATTAAAGAAATTCTTTAATATTTTTTCAGTGCGAGTAGTCCTTATGTTTGTCAAACACTCGAAAATGGGCTGTAAAGATAAATTTGGCCTTTTTGAAAGGGTTGAAAGGTCCCCCCATGCCAACCAAACTTGAGCCATAAGTGCAACGGGGAAATCATTCCGAAGATAAGAAGGTCAAAAGGGTCAATTGCACAAGTACAGGTCATCAGACGGTTCAATTTATAAAAATAGGATTGAAGGAAAGGTGGTGTGGAATGCGAAAACAGGCGGCACTTGTGGTTCAAGATCCGCTTGAGTCTTATTGTTGCAATCTTGAAAAAGAATATAAATTTATCCAAAATCCAAGTAATCTTAATCAAGTGGATGGGCTGTGCATGAATAATCCTTTTAGTGGACTCATTTTGAATATTTGTGAATATTAAGTATAAAGGTAATCAAATAGCAGTTAAGTCTGTGTGATGAATATATTGGCTGGTGGATTCCAAACACAGACTATGTTAATCCTTTCCTCCATCAACAGGTACATGCTAATTGCCAGAGCAATATTCTTGATTTGTTTGTGTCATTTTGTACCAAATAAGAAGGATTCTTCTGTAAGTTTAGCATAATACAGTTTAAAAATACATAAGGCGTTGTATGGAATGTAGTGTCCTTCGCCATAATGTTGGATTTGATAAATGTGGGATCAGAAAAGTAACAATAAGATTATTAATATGTTGTTTAGTATAGAAACTTCACAATTTAAAAGAGTATGCAAAAAGTGAAAGAAGCAATAAGTAGCCACTGTGGCTTAACACATTTGCAATCAGGGCTCTGACGTTACATCGAAATATTTTGATCTTTCCCCTGAATAATTTTTGTTATATTCTTAGGTCCATGATCTACATATGTATTCAGGACACCAAATAGAACTGATAGGAAAGGGGAAAATAATTCTCTAAAAGGAGCAAGGTGACAGAAAAGGAGCAGCTAATTAAGAACTTAAGGAGGAGGTGGCTCAGACCGAGGAGGGGGAGGGGAACTTGCACGGTTAGCAATATGGCCTGCAATTAAAACCAGGAACATGTCCACAATTGTCAAAATTGAGATAATCTCAAATATTTAAGCTTTAAAATTATATAAAAATTTGTTTTTATTTGTTATAGAGGGCACTATAACATACAAATGTTATGGCAAGATTCCAGCAATGGATTTGTCTGATTTTTGCAGAGATAATAGCTCTTGCATGTCCCTACTTATATCAGTTGTCAAAATTGTGTCGCCACCGCTTAAATTGTTCTAAAAATAAAAGAGCAATTTGCATGGGGGTCAAACAGTTGTGAAAAAAGCTATGTATTCTTACAGGTTCTGTAAACAATATCGTCACTTTTGTTGATTTTCACAGCTACAAAACATACATTTCATCTATTGGTGAATAACTTTGTGAAAGTCTTTTTATAGTTAGAAGTGTTGCAATTCTTTTATGAACCTTAATTTTCCACTTCAGATTTACTTCAGAGAATCAACAGTTAAAGGAACAACTAGAAGAGAATGTCCATTTGGCCGATTCTTTACGATTTGAGCTGAGCGTTTATGAGCATTTGCAGGAAAAACGTATGTATGTCAGGTTGTTCGATTTTAATTGAAAAGACCTTATGGTATTATTTATGTATGTGGAGGTGTCAAACATTGATAAACTCTTTCGGATAAAATTCTGTCTAGCTTTGTAGTGCAGTGATGGATCAGGTTCATACTTGGTATGTTAATTTAAAGGCTGACTCAGAGATTTTGAAATATAATTTTTCTGGGTATTAATTGGAAATGGCCAGCTAGCACTAAAGATATATAAACTCAACCTAAAATGCTGAATTCCAAAGTTTGAGATGATCAGATTTTTCGTTTTCATGCAGTAAACATATATGTATAGTATTACAGTAACCATAGGATATACCGTGTAGAACAAAAATCCAGACCGGAAATTTATAACAAGATTGATTTTTCTATATAAGGACTTTGATTTGAGCTTAGCTCTTTCACACAGTGATTAGTATATGGGACACTCATTAGGTACATGCAAAAAACATGATTTGTCTGAAATTGAGGGCGCCCTCATAAAATCTCTGATTCGGTCTTTAATGACACAGGGACTTAGCCGGGCAGCACAGGCATGTTGGGATAAAAATCATTTCGGGGTACCTGGGTTTTTGTTTGTGCATCTGTAATACATATTTTGTTTAAATTCATCCAAATTGTTGTGCAGTGATGGTTCATGTTCCTCTGGATGCTGGTTATCTTGAAACAAGGGACTTTGGGGAAAGATTTGGAGATCAAATATCATTTAGAGGTCACTTAGGTTGGCCCAAATTCTTGCTATTTTTTGCTAATACAAACATAACTTTTTTTATCTGGGGATTCTGCTATTGAAAAGCAGGAGGTGTTAAGTTATGTTCTCTTAATTGTAAAGGCTGAAGTTTATGGGTTGTGTATGGGTGTTGGAGTCGGGATAGATTGCGCATTTTCAGTAGTTCATAACACATGCACAATTCACATTTTAAAGTCCTGTGCATGCCCATTTTCCTTCAAGGCAGGAATGGACCAAAGTGCACTTTTAAAAACCGAATCCTTTCTAACATAATGAGCCATTGTAACCAAATGTAATGATGTGTGACATGGTAAATTAGGGTAGATGTATAAAACAAAATCGGCTATCAATAACTTTTATAATTTATTTTTATAAACAAATTTAGATTTGTTCTAAAAAGTTTTTGAGTGAACTTAGGAATATTCACTTTTGGGCAAAAACATAATTCCTAAGATAATATTTTTGACAACAGGTATAACAAATCCAATCTATGAAAGTGAGTTTTAAGTCTTACAAAACCTCAAGTCCAGCTTGAAAGTGATGTTAATGGAGTTGGCCGGGCAGTACAGATGGACCCACTGAAATAGGTGGATGATGAAATGTGCATTAGTTGAGCTGCTGGCTGTTCATTACAAATTGAAAGCCTTTTTCAGAAATAGCAGCATGATCTGTGTTCTTGTTAAAATTGATATGATAACATAACAGCAATGACCTGTATGAATAAACGCTTAGTATGAGACTGGGAATTTTATTTAGAGAATTAAAAGATAGGATTTGTTGTTTTGCTTATATTTATATAATATTGAATGGCTTTTTCGTATGATACAAGAATATATTGCACAAGCTAGAAAAATATCGTACGAGTCGAAGACGAGTACAATATTTTTCTAGCGAGTGCAATATATTCTTGTATCATACGAAAAAAAGCCATTTGATATTATTATTATTATTTAAATATCAGGCTGACTCAAACCAAACCTTGTGTTGATAGTGTCGTAGTCGAGTCTTGAGCAACATGATCAAACACCCCAGTCTCTGAACGATAGTGCTTCATAATGTTGTTCCAAAATACCCGGATGCGATACAATATTCAAAAGAATATTGCATTGCATCCAGGCACTTTTACCCAAACGGTACAATACAAAGATTTCTTTGTACCACATGGAAGCCTGATATAAATAATAATGTGTCGATCATATTGGATGGGCAGTCCAATATTTTGAGTAGTGGATGCCAGCACAGTTAGTATATACACTACAATAAAAAAAATTGAACTGCCCATCCATTGGATGGGCTATCCAATATTGGACTACCGACTACACTGAATAGTTAATGAACTTCAAACGTGGCATGGTGATAGAACATGAGTCATGTGCTATATACTTTTTGGATAAGTTATGAATATTAATGAGCTCATTTGCATATTTTCAATAAAAATATGATTAAACCATTAATACCATTAATATTTAGTATGCTTATGCCTTGAAATAAGGTGCTTAGGTTGGAGTTAAGGGTCATTCAGGAGTCACTTAAGATCATTCTGTTTAGTGCAGCTCACATATTTACATGACATTCTTCTCTTGTAGCTTTTAAATGCATATTGCTTTTTGTTTAATTAATTGTACCAGTTCTTTACATAGCCATTGGTATGAATTTTCTATGCTCTTTATAGGTAGGCAAAACACCTGCTGCACTGGTCAAAAGAAAACCATACTGGCTCAGTTCTCTCCATTCACTTGACCGACCCATCGTCTGGAATTATCTCACCGAGCTGTTTACGTGAATCCGCCACAATAACGTCATCCAATGGAGCTCCATAGATCAAATAACCCTCTTAGGCTAAGGACTGGAAAGAAATGAAATGAATACAAGAAGGTTATTTCAAGCCACATCCATCACCACAATAAAGTGACAAAAAGAATGTAGAAATCAAAGAGACACTATGTGAAGAGAAGCCTGTTTCAGGTGGGTCAATTGTATTCATTGTATATATGTTTTAGGAGCATTTTGTTTCTTCACTGCACAGCTGTTGAAAGTCTCATTATTTGGCAAAACCATAATAAAACAAAAAATATCCCAGCGACAAACTTTTGACAACTAATTTATTTGATTCATACCACTGATGTAAATTTTGTATGAATTTCATGCGGGCAAATGTGCTTTTTCTTTAAAATCTAGTTTTAACACATATCTCTACTGGAAAATTGCATATAGATGGCGCTATAAGCATACAAATCAATGACATTTGTAGTGTGTTTTTTCCCCTTTAATATTTGGGGCCAGTCCCATTAATTCATGGTATGGCAGTTTTGTATGGCCATTTTCTCTCCCTCTGAACAATTACAACATTACACACAATTTGTTTATATTTAATATCTTTATTAAATACATATTAAAGTATTCCACCAAAACAAAAAAATATAATCTCATTTTTTTTGGGTGGGGGGGTCCAAAAATCTGTGGTGTCCCCACGTTTTTAAAGGCTTTTTTGTGACATAGAATATGTAGCCCATCCCCTAAGCACATTATTGCACTTTTTCCTAAAAGCGTGAAAATTGGCATTCCTATCATAATTGAGCCCCTGAACCATTTCTGATCGAGTGCCAAAATGTAGCCCCCCTATTGGCCTACAGCGCCCTCTAAATAGTTTTTAACCCACTTATTAAATATTTCCTTTCAAGACTTATATGCCTAACTACAACCTTTTTGGATACCAAATAAGGTCCAATAAGGTTTTTTAAAAAATGATGCACATATATAAACCGTCATTTACGTCATATCATAATGGCTGCCATCTTAGATTTCAAATGGCCGCCATGAAATCCACTTTAAGCCGAACTTGATTAAGAATGATAAATGCTAATTTTGAGACAATCCAACAATGGTAATGCTGAGGAGTTCAGAAAGCACACTGATGATATTGCAGCAGTAACAGATAGCAGTATCATGAATTTCAAGATGGCGGTTGATTCAAAATGGCCGCCAATGAAATGAGATTGAGAGATACTATATTTGGAATTTAATCCAAATGAAGCATACCTTTTGAAGGGTTAAATGAGTCATTTGTCAGCGTATTGTTTTGACTGAATAAGGTCGCATTAGTGCTTCAATAAATATCTGGCCATTGATTTAGGTCCAATTGTGATATCAATTATAATCCCACCCTAGTTTTCAAATGCGGCTGCCACTAAATATCCACTAATTATGCCACGGTTTAAGCATTATACTCCGCTTATGAGATAAAAAACACTAAGGACAAGTCCACATTGACAATTCGAAGAGTTTAAAAAGAACACTGCTGACATTGTAGTAACCACATTAGTCAGCAATCTTGAATATCAAGATGGCATCTGAAAATGGCGGCCATTGAACCATTTTTGCATTATAATCTACCTCTGAACCACATTTGATCTTACTTCTACTGACGAAACCTATTTCTAATTGTATGAATTCAGAATGACCCCCCTTTGTAGGAAGCTTGGTTAGTAATTCTATACCAAGCAGCTACTAAGTATCTTATATCCTGTGTCAGTTATTTTGGCATTGTTGGTGATGTGCATAAAGTAAGAGTGCATTAAGTCCCAGCTATTCGGATTTGCATCCCCCCAAAAAACCATGCTCACTCCAGCTCACTCAAGCTTTGCCACCTTAGAGCTTGTGTGCCATTATGTAGTTGGTTGCCACCTAGCTTTCCAGTCCCCTAATTGGAATTGGACCAAGTAGGAACTAGGATGTATAAAAATGACAGCACAAGTACCGACCCAAAAACGAGATATCCAGGACTTTTATAAGGCTCCCCTGAAAGCTGCAGTAAAAAAAAAAAAACACTGGGGAAAGGGATAGTTTAGTAACAGATGACCTATGGACGTCTCACACACATCAGCCCTCAATGTTAGACCATCATTTGGTACAGTGTATCAATGGCAACCGTTTCTTGGTTGATTGTGGTAAATAAATGGTCTTTTGGCAAAGTGTTACCAAACTTCTCAAATGCATAATTATACTACTCAGGTGGACCCAACATTTTTTTTTTAATTTTACAAATTTTGATAATTGTGGCCTAATCGATCGATTTATGCCCAATATTAATGGTCTCGCTATGAGTTTTTTAAAATATTGGGGGGGGCTCGACTGCATCCTCACCCACGATTCTTGCACTCATGCTTCCGACCATTATTTTGGGCTTAATCTATCCAATCTTATATCACATTTATGCTTTTGCTATCCAATGGCCTTGACCGATTTGACCCAAAATTTGAAATTATGTTTTTTAATTGAAAATCGGACCATGATCGTTCAGGGGTGGCACCTCCTTTGATTTAATAATTCCCTACTTCCAAACTTTTAGCAGATGTTTACTTAAAATGAAATAAGTGTTATTGCTTGGCAGATTCCAAACTATTAGATGATTTGGTCAGGGATATTTGGCACAAATCTCACATAAACACCTTGTGTTATTCACAAATTATTACTAGCAACGCAGTGATGTAATGACATGCCAAACTTGTGTGCATTGTTCATTGTCCCATTATATTTTTTGCACTTTGGCAACTAAGATACTCAAACCTAGAAGAATTTCTCATCCACCCAAAGTTAACAATCATTATAACAAAAGTGTATCTTCGTCTTTGGTATTGCCAAATAAAAGGTAACTGCATCTCATCCCAGGCTCTAAGCTTCTATCTGAGGATTTGTTACTCTCAATGAAATTAATAATAAGAATTCAAAGAAAACATCACAGTCTATCAGTGCTGATTTCTCAAACACATACGATCATAACAAGTCCCAGTAATGTGTGGTTCTTTATACCTTTCCATTTCCAAAGGCTGCTAGCATTTCAATGTGAAATTCATATAAGTTGAAGTAAGGCCTAACATGGATATCATGGTGGCCATTTGGAAATCTACGATGGCAGCAATATTGACTTTGATCTAAAAAAAATTACTGACAATTAAGAGTGCTTAAAATTTAGTACAGGACTTTGTTTGACCAAAGCGGTGAAATTTGTTGATCACCACCCTTCAAGAGGTACATTTCAATTGGGTAAAATTCGAAATATAGTTCATAGCGCCATTTTTGAAATCAGATGCCATCTTGAAATTCGATATTTCGCTATATGTTACAACTGCAATCCATAAATGCGGTTTTCTGAACTCCTCAGCCTTCCCAATGTTGGATGTTGTCCCGTTAAAATATGTTTTTATCATTCTTAACTCAAATTATGCTATATGTATAGATTCAGTGGCGGCATTTTTGAAATCTAAAAGATGGCATCCATGTGATTTAACCTAACTCAATAGTTCTATAAATGCATCATTTTACATCTCCTATACCTTATTTGGTCAATAAATAGTGGAATTATGGGCATTTACGCTCTTGAAAGTAATATTTCATAATTGGGTAAAACTATAGAGGACGCTGTAGGCCAATGGGGCGCTACATTTTTGGCACTCCGATCAAAATTTTTCGGCATCAATATGTATAGAACATACGCATTTCATTCTTTTAGGAAAAAGTCAACATACTGCCTTTTTTTGTGCTTAGAACGTGGGCTCATGTCATTTCTTTAAAGCTTTCTGCAAAATATTCATATAAATTGAATTTTAATTAATTGGGTCATTATGTGAAAAAACACAAATAAACATCTATCCCTGCGAAGAGTCCCTTATTTTTGCAACCCAAGTAATTGTGCGAATTGATGAATCAATGTTGGTGTCACAACGTAAATTTCGTGACCCATCATTTACGTAGGATTCTTCAATTTCATTGTCTTAATTTTTTTTTTTTTAAAGTAATGATAGCAAGGGGTAGATCAGTTTGTTCTTCTTTTAATTAAAGTCAACAACAACAACTAGTGTGTATTTAGAAAACCATCCGCAACCGTAGTCAAACAGTTTCAACTTGAATCCAAAAATACAAACATTTGGTGTCCCAACCGATTTATTTACGATGTTAAAATTCGACGTTGTGATGCACAACCCATCTGTCCCATTTTTATGATGGAACGACCATGTGATTCAACGTCTGAATTGGAATTTAAAAAAATTCCCGGATGTACTCCTTGCCAACGATGAAGCTTCCCCTTTGGGCGCCATTTTCTCTCTCTTTCCAACCGCTACAGACAGCTAAGGCATTTTTCCGTGTCCCCATAGATTTTATGTTTTCTAACTTTTTTACGTTTGGATTTGCCTTAATATCAGAAATCTGGTTGCTGTTTGTTTCTTTCTCTACTTAATTTAGTGTATTTTTGTTACATTCTTTGCTCTTTCCTTTGTTAAAAGTGCCAAAATATGTCGCAAGCTTGTGTTGTCGTCCGAGAAGATTCCAAATGACTTGTTGTGACTTCGTAAACCCGAAAATTTTCATGTCCCGATTTACAACGCTGTCTTTCTTCTGTAGTCGCCAATGTTGAATTAATCAAACGTTCTTTAGTTTATATGTAAGGGGGAAAAAAAAAAAAAAATTTAAAGTTTTACTATTCATATGAAAGCGATTTGATGAAATTGTGGTAATTTAAATGCGAAAAGAAGTGATTTCTACTGCAGTAGACTGAGTAGTGAACTACATCGTAAATTGTATGCAAGGGACCCCAAATAAAGCATAGACAACCAATCTCACGATGTCCCGATTTACGTTCATGCGGTGTGATATATTGTGGTCAATGTGTAAGCTTTTTCGTACAGGTATGATTATTTGGCACTTTTCAAATATATTTTGAGATAGGCCTACCACAGTCGCATTTGAAGAATTGTGATTATCTCAATCAAGTATCACGTGGGGATGTTACTAAGCTAATAAATCTGCCGGTGGACATGTGAGAGAGTCTAACAATACTAGCACAACGGATAACCCCTGAAACTATGTTTTTCATTGCTTTCGGGGTAGTTTCCCCCTTCTGATTGTCATATTTTAGGACGTAAGAAAAAAGTATAATCTTTCCCACAGTCTTACTTCTTTTTTGGCTACTAAGTAGTCTATAAGAGAGTGTTGTTTGGGGGGGGGGGGAGTGCTGGGTGATCGATCAATATGTTCATCAAACTTTTATTTTCCCATTACGCCACAGTATGAAAACAAACCTTATATGGAGGAGTTGAGCAAAAGGTATATAGGGCCCAAAAACTCACCCCCTTGGAATAACATTAACAACAGCAAAACAACAGCATACCTTCAAGAAACGCACAGAAAGTGTTACACTTGTAACACTTGTCAGCCAATTTCTTGTTAGACGAAACTCAATTATCAATACTCTTGGTTCATGTTGTCTGGCGACTCTTTGCATGCCTTGTTAGAATTTTCTACCAATAATCGGGAACCATTTTTTGACTCAAGGTCAGTAATTAGATATACACCACATGTGCTTGTGTAGGCCTGGATGTTATGTTTTGGCTAGAGTGACCCTGACACTCTGCAGTTCTTTCCTATAGCAATGCCCTAGTAACTTTACACTAGGTATAGGTCGTGCAATAACATTGATTTTCACACTGATTATGTTTACTTTTAAATTTATCAAGTTTTCTTGTATGACAACTAAACATTATTCTTTTTTCCTATGAATGCCACTTCATTATTTATGAAACTATTGTGTATGTGTACATGGGTGTGTGTGTGTGTTTGCATTTGTGCATGTGCTTGTGTGTGTGAATTGAAAAAAGCAAGCAAGCCCGGTAACAAATAAACATAATAAAAAATTAAAATGTTTCATCAAATGTGGTATGACAGCAAAACCATGTAAAATGTCAGGTTGGGGGGGGGGGGGGTCTCACATTAGGAGGAAGTATGGTTATGTTCCACTTATAAGTCCCTCATTTTCAGGCTCCTTTCCAGTTCCAGTGCCCCCATTTTAGGACCAATTTCAGAGACCCTACTTTTCCAGTCCAAAGCCACATTCTACCAAATTTTCTTCACCATACCTCAAAAAGTAGCTGGGAACTGAGGGCGATCGCAGCTAGCTTTTTTCTTAAATTTTCCTGACAACCTAGTTTCGGAACCCCCATTTTTTTTTTTGGGCCTCAAATCAGTCCCCCCCCGGTACAGTTTTATTATAGTCGATTCGCGTTGATACGTTTGTCCCCCTGGAGTTTTGACCTAGTCAATTTCAGGTCGAGAGGGAAAATGAAATAATTCAAATGCACGTGCCACACCGGATTATTTGGAGGACACTCCGGTTATATAACCCACACCCCACTCACCTGGCCACTAAATAACAATTTCATTCATGTATGGAAACGCCAATAGTGTGTATTTCAGGCCTTGACATTCCTCACAGTAACATGATAACAAGAAGTCCCTGCGCCTCAGTGAATTTTTCACCTCCGCACAAATGGTAGCAGGGTCACATATCAGATGAATCGAGTAAAGAAAGCCAGAAAGCCAAAATTGAAAAAAAAAGACCAAAAGTTAAAGAAATCCGTACTGACAAAATTTTGTAAGACTTTGGTTTGACAAGGCTCATTGAATATCTTGGTTGACAGGTGGGAAAGTTTTCCGTTATTAAATGGTTGATTTGGGTGGTGAGTTTGTGGCTGACGGAAAGGGAATGTCTAATGTAAATGCAATTTAGCTTATAACATAGATCGGCGGGTTTTAATAACTCTGACCATTCTGACCATAATATAGCAGGTCAACAGATGATGTAGTTTTAACATTCTACAATTTCTGGAAATCTGAAAAATTGAGGAAGATGTCAATGGAAAGAAATTCATTTTTTTCTTCAAGAAGTTAATAAAGTTGGAAACAATCAGTTAATGAGTACTGTAAAAATAATTCTGTTACTAATCTCCCTGGCCTGGGCCAGTACACAAGCCTTCCAATCCCTCAATGTCATCTATCTTGTTTTACTGTTTAATCCCCTATATACCACGTACCTTAAGCAAGAAATTTTGTAAAATTAGGTTTTTAACCTATATTAGTTTGTCTTGTCAGCGTTTTTGCTGCCGCCTGGTTGATGCATACTGAAATCATTGGTTGACAAGGACAAATCAATATTCCATGGTGTGATGGAGTTGATGGGTTAATGGTGGGGATAGTCCAGGTAATTGATGAATACAGGATCCATTGGGTTAGGTGATGGTTGGTGGAGCCAGTGGTTGATGTAATAAGTGGGCGTCCAGCAGGGGATTCCAATTTGTTGCCAGTAGTAGGCCACATGCATTTAATTTGGAGCCTTTTATGTATTTTTGTTTGTTGTTTTTCTTTTATTTACTGAGGACTTTGCATGTAAACAAAAACAGATGAGAATGGTTTCAATTTGAAGATACCCAGTGATCCAAAATCAATATTTTTGTTGTTATAAATAATATGGACAATCAAGTATGATTGCAACGTCTTGACTTGCCATTCATAGCACTTTGAGCAATTTTCTGGGAAGCCCTTTTCAATTTTTTTTATTTTAAATGTAAAATAAAAAGTGCATTTTACATTTAGGTTTTTGGACTACTACTGGGGACAAACTTGATTTTTTTGTTTGGCCTTAACAAATGAACAAATTTCCCTGGCTATAGGCCTATATCCCAAACATCCTTTTCGGAAAAGAACTACAACCTTCGATCATCGGCAAAAAGGTTGTTTTTTTTGGGTAGCGTTATTTTTTCTTGTTAATCTAGGGCAATTTCCCCCCAAAACAAAACGGGTCCGTCACCGTGATTTTTGAAAAGTGGAAAATGCCTTAAGGGACGTTAGTATATGGGAATGTCCACGTAATTGGTTTGTTTCACACACTCATTACACACTCACCGCCACCACCTCTGGAGTAAGCCCACAAATCCTTGATGCTCTCGTTTTTTCATCGGTCACTTCATTCGCAATTGTGGTGGAGCTGAATTTGTGTTTCGTAATCAACGTCCTACATATTCAAATCGGACCCATAGACTATAAAAAAAGGGTAAGTTGCCCGTTGATCTTTCCTTGGTCCCCCGCCCCCACCCAACTTTAGTTGGCCCAGGGGACTATAGAAATGCCCGCTTCCGTGTGTTGTGCGTGTGTGTGTGTGTTTGTGCCCCAAGCAATATCTCTGGAGCTAAGCAAGTGTGGTGTCCATCTTCGCAACATAGATGCATCTCAAGTAAGCGTTGGCTGGGATGTAAAGTGGGTCATTTGACATAGGTCAAAGGTCTCAAATAGGTCAAAAATAGGGTCAATTTTGGTCCAAATAGGATATATTTTTATAAGCCTTGTAAACACGCTATCTTTTTATCTAAGCAATTGGTTGTCCATCTTCGCACCAGAGATGTCACCCAAGTAGATGGTGGATGGGTTCGGAGGTGGGTCATATGGCATGGGTCAAAGGTCCAAATATGGTAAAAAATAGGGTCAAATTTGGTCAAAAATAGAGCTATAACCTTGTAAACACGATATCTTTTGAGTCTAAGCAAGTATGGGTGCCCATCTTCGCACCATTGATGTCGCCCCAAGGTAACTGTGCGGATAAGTTCGGAGGAGGGTTATGTGGCATTGGTCAAAGTTCAAATGGGCAAAATTGGGATTAAATTGCTATAAGCCTTGGCAATTGTGGCAGGATGATGAAACTGTGGTGGGTGTGGTCACTTCATGGCCCGAAAAATTATGAAGTTCATATTCATACTGTTCCGATTCCCCTTTGGGTCTTCAAGGTCAAATGGAATTAAATTGCTATAGCCCTTGTCACTTGTGGTAGGATGATGAACTTGGTGGGTGTGGTCAACATTCAGGCCGTGAAAATTTGAAGGTCCATTTCAATGTCATGTTGGGTCATTCAATGTCAAATTGGAATTAAATTGTCTATAGCCCTTGTCAATTAATTGTGGTATGATGATGAAACTTGGTGGGTGTGGTCAACATTACGTGCCAAAAAATTTGGAAGGTCATTTCAAGGTCAATGCGTGGGTCATACAGGTCCCACCCCCCCCAAATGAATTAAATTCTATAGCCCTTGTCAATATTGGTAGGATGAGAACACTTTGTGGTTGTGGTCACATTCAGTGCCGAAAAATTTGAAGGTCATTTCAAGGTCATGTCGGGTCATTAAGGTCAAACCACTAATTAGGTGGTAGGATGATGTAAACTGGGTGGGTGTGGTCAGCATTCAGTGCCAAAAAAATTGAAGGTCATTTTAAGGTCATGTGGGTTCATCAAGGTCAAATCACTAATATTGGTTTGATGATGAACCTTGTGGTGTGTTCAACATTCAGTGCCAAAATTTTGATGGTCATTCCAAGGTTGTTGGGGTCATCCAAGTAACTCCATACCCCTGTTAGTATGGTCATGAAACTGATGGGTGTAGTACGCATTCATTGCCGAAAAATTTTGAAGGTCGTTTAAAGGTCCGTGGGGTATTCAGAGGTCACTACTCACATGTTGTAGGTCATGAAACTTTGTGGATGTGGTCAACATTTCAAACCGAAATTTGTGAAGTGTTCATTTTCAAGGTCCATATAGTGCTGGGACGTTTAAACACTTTTACACGTTTACACGAACGGAAGTGTCCACTAAACGTTAGAAAATTCACTACACGTTTACACTTCCAGCAAACCTACTAAATTTTTTTCAGTATTATTTTAATGGCTGCAGTCAAATTTTCAACCAAATACCCGCGTCAGTGAAAAGTAAAGTTAACGTTCCAAGGCTCTTCTAGAAATGGTTTCCGACTTTTACGCTGCGACACAGAAAAAGCCCCCGTGTACAAGTTATTGTGAGTGAGGTGGTTGACTTCGGCATAATTCACCGCTAACACGGCCCCAATTATGCGGTGCTTTCAATTACAGAGGGATCTACAAAAAAAGGTAAAATGGCAGTGGTAATGGCAGCTTCCGCAGTGATTCGTAGTTTGTCATCTTTGGGAGTATGAAACTGCGTTTTTTGGATTAAAAAATAACATAGGTAATGTACAAACAACATTTTATGGGTCACGATGTACTAAGATTGAATGCCAAAGCCGGTAACCACCTGATTACGAACGATTTATGTGCAAGAATGCATCTGCGTGGAAGCGCCAAATTCGGCTGTCGTTAACTTGTTATGAACGGTTAAACGTTTAAACGTTTAAACGAACGGAAGTACAGACCGTGTAAAAGGATAAGAAATGAAACTGGTAACTCCCGCTTAGTCAAGTAGGGCTCTTCTAAGGCAAATAACTACCAATAGTTGTATGGTCAATGTAGTAAACATTGATACCATACAAATTGCAATGCTATGGCAGCAGCCTCAGTGTTTGGAACCACTTATTTCCATCACAATTCTCCATGTGATATTAAAATTCTATTTCCCGCCATTTCCTATCGACGAAGGGCGGGGGACATTTGTGTTCGAGAACCGCCTTGTTTTAGCTATATCTGATGAAATTACAAGGCAGTATAAGATGAAAAGTAAGATTTTTTAGCTCCGGTAATGAGCTTGTTACCCATATGGACGCGGTCATATGAAGTTTACAGTACAATTTGATATTTTCGCATGTTTATATCCATGAATTTTGTATAGAAATATGATCATCAGTATAAAATATACAAAAAATTAGTTAATCTAGATCCTGTATTTACATGATCCTTCCATAAAAACTTGATTTTGTCCATTTTGGAGGCACAACCAAAGAAGAAAAAAGCATGTGGCTGCTATTTTTCCAAGAGTAGAGATCAGTGGGGTTTCCCCAGTGGCCGGGGTTTGCCTGTTTGTTTGTGAGCAGCAAGGATTTCCAACCACGTGCATTGAGTGTTTTTCTTAGTATATTCCTCCAAATTTTAACTCTTACTCTGAATTTATTCTGAAAATTATTTCTATATATATTTTAAGTTATTTTAATTTTTACTTGATGTTGTTTACACATGGTGTTATTAATTGTTTAAATCGTTAATGATCTTGACAGAGGATGAAGGAAAACCTGTCAATCATCCAAAGTTTTTGAGGGTTGCCGCTCTGTTGACATTACATCGATCTCTAAGGAGTAAGCCGGCACTGCAACCATGGCAACGGGTTCTCTCTGGGGTTTCCCCAAATTTATTGTGATCATACAACTGGTTGCATTGGTCGAGGAGGTCGCTCATTGACATTGGTCAGGTATTGTTATACCTAGGGGGGAGCATGGATTCAGGTTAATAATAATTGTGAATTCTTCGAACAATCACTGATCACATTGCTTTTTTTTAAGAGTTAAATACTGAGCCGATAGCCGAAGTGAAAAGTCGCATATTAAATGTGAATGTACTTTGAAATTCTGCGCATCCAGACGGAGCGAGAGCTTGTTGAGGAGCGAATACTGCGTCCCCCGCCTTTTAAGAGGGCGTCATGGACGCAATGACGCGCCTTAACGGGAACCCTGGGAGAGAGGATGTAAAGTGATTTTGAAAGTACATCATAGCTCGTCGAAATCACAAAATGAAGCAGCATGGATTTTAACCATCTCTGCTGCAGTGCTTGTGTGTACGTATTAGTTAGAAAGAGATCACCTACTGTCATTAGCTACGCATGGGTAGAGATGGATTTGCCTCTTCCACAGAGCTAATGCACAGGCTAGCATTACTCTGGCTGTATACAGTGTCTTAAATAATAATAATAATAATCAACATTTTTAAAGCAACATAAGACAGGCGGTTTTCAAGACTCTGCTACAACATACAATCAAAACAATATTTTATTTTTTTTATTTTTTGTCTTTTTCTTAATATTACTTTTTAAAAAAAGGAAAAGACTGTACCAGAAGGCCGTTCTCCATAAACACGCTCGTGGTCAATATTAAAATACAGCAATATATAATACAATCATAAAACCACCGATCAATATACAACAGTGTAGCCGTAAACTAATTAAAACAACTTATCAAGCAAGTATAGGAAACACAACTGCTGGAAAAGGTTATGGGTGATAAGTGAAAAAACAAAGGAGTCTTGGGCGGACTTGAAATGAGCAGTGGTGGAAGAGTTCTTAATGAAAAATCCTGCGGGAGTGAATTCCACAGCTTGGGTGGAAATAAACTGAGAAACTCCTTCCATACGTTGCCGTCTTGCAAGAATGTTCACAGACCAAATTGCGTGAAGATGATCTTAGAGTTCGAGATGGTTATAACGGCAATGAGATCAGCTATGGTAGGCAGGAGCTCAACGATTGATATCTTGAAAGTCAACAGGAGAATTTTATAGACAATACCTTCTCTAATCGGAAGACAGTGGAGTTGGACACAAGAACAGGCGTGATATGTCGATTTCTGGTAAGGTAACAACACGGGAGCCATCTTTTGGACACACTGCAGCTTAGACAGTTCGTTTCAGGTAGACAGGCAAGGGGCTGTTGCAATTGTCCAACCTAGAAATGATGAATGCGTGGACTAGTTTTTCTGTATTTCAAATCTAGATAGCGACGAAGTTTGCCAATCCTGAGAATAGCGTACGAAGCGCGACGACAGACGTCATTGACCATGGGTGATCATGGTAGATTTTCGTCAAACACCACACCCAAGTCGCGGACTTCTGGAGAGGAAGTTATTGTCTCATTCCCAATAGTAAGAGAAAAATATCAGGCACATTTCTTGGAGTAACGAGATTTAACATGTAGCAGTTCTGTTTTACCATTCATTAACGCAGTAACTGTTTGCAGCAGCAAGAGCGAATATCAGAGCTACAGTCCTCAAGTTTATAAGCTCGCCAATTACGATCATAGGGTTTGATGAGCACATATAGTTGTGTATCACCCGCGTATGACATGCTGCAAAGGATGTGTCTGTTGATGGTGTCTTCAATCGGAGCAGAATATTCAACGAACATCTTCGGGCCAACGACTGAACCCTGAGGCATGCCCCAAATGATAGTCATAGGATCTGAATGTCGTGTCAATAAGAACCGATTGCTGTCTGTTTCAAGATATGGAGGTAAACCATCGATGAGAAGTACCGTACACCGATCTCTCGTAAAGTAGACGCAGCAAGATGGTATGATCGACGGTGTCAAATGCTGCGGACATGTCCAATAAAACACCCAATGCAGCCTCACCATGTTCATCAACCGCACGAAGCAGGTCATTAGTAACTTTAACCAGTGGGTCGCGACGCATGAGGTTCTGTATGCAGATTGATTCCTTGTATACAGATTATTCTCCCTCATTACGAATGGAATTGAAAAGGCCAGGTGCGTTCGATGATCTTTCCAAGAAAAGGCAGATTAGGGACAAAAGGTCGCGAAGTTCCTCATTTCTTCAACATCAAGACCAGATTTCTTGATGTAAGGCTTGAAACGCAGCGTGATGTAAGACAATCAGGTAATGTTACGGACCGGCAACGATTTGTTAAATGGTGGTAATAGGGGAAATCAGCTCGTCAAGAGTGTCCTTGGTAAGGCAAGCGTAACGGATCTGGAAGGAACACGTTCTTAATCTGTGAACGCTTAATGATATTGAGAACTTGCTCACATGAAAGCGGTTGAAAATTGCTAAAGTCACCAGACAGCGGAGGCGAGTCTACAGAGGGCTAACTGGTGATGAAGAAGTCAAGTCCAGTGCAACACGAATATTCTTGATCTTATCATGAAAGAACTTGCTAAATCTGTTCGCGAGGTTCTTCTTGGAAACGTTTGAGGGGGAGGGCCATTTAGACACTTGGAGACTGACAACCATTTATCAAACTAAACATTTGCTTGTGTCACATTCTGATATTTGCTCACGGTGTGTTGGTGTTTAGCACTATCGAGGTCACGCTTGTTTGACGACACTTTTAGCGAAGAACGTCTCTGTCAACACATAGACGCGACTTCAACCACTTACGTTCTGCTTTCCTTTTATCAGATTTTGCTTTGCGAAGAACTCGTATTACCATGGTGCGTGGGTTAATGATATCTCACGCGTTTTCTCTGGGGCGTGTCCGTCAAGAAGGTGCGAAGAGTTGCAAAGTAGGACAAAACCATGGCATTAACGTCATCATTGGTTGATATATATTCAAACAGGCAGAGATTCCTTGCGGAAGCAGTTCCATATCGGATTTCACGAATTTACAAGTTTATAACACGCTTAGTTACTCAGGTTTAGAGATCAGGACATTAGATATCACGGCAGCATGGTCAGATGGAAGAGTAAATCATAACAGAAGTAGGAGACACAAAATCAAGGTCACGAGTAATCATAAGATCAAGCATGTGACCCCTGACACGAGTCAGGGGTCACATGTCAGGGCAAGGCAAATAATAGGGAAAGTGTGGAGTTGAAAATTCATATTATGATAAACCATGGCATACCAATTATAATGAGCTGATTATTTTTTTCTGATAATTCTTTATTTTAGAAAGAATAACTCAGTGAAAATATTTATGAAATTTTGTTATGAATGGAACCAGATTGCCATTGTCTGATTATTTTTTGGACTTTGGTTTATGTAAATTTTCATTTTATTTTTCTAATCTAAGGCATATCTTCTGAAGTTAAATATTTATTTTAGAATTTTATAAAATTATAATCATTTAAAATGTGAGTACTGGTCTGATTGATTAAGTGATGTATTTTTTTTTGAGTCTTAATTAATGCTAATTAAAAATTGTATTTCATTTTTTGATTATTATTTAGTCATTATTATTTAGTCATTGACCCCCCACCGACTCTGGCTCTGCACATAGGGTGCTCAAATTTTTAAATTATTATATTTTCATTCCACATCATATAGCACAAGAAGAGGCATGTAGGTTATGTTATAAAGTGCAGAGAACAAAAAGAACAATGCCCTCTCTGTACAAACTTTAAAGTTGTTTTTAGAGCTAAAGGAAGCTTTTTTTAAAAAATGCCTAAAAACCTTGAACATGTGAATGTAAGTTGAGATATTAACATTTTAATTTTAAAGGTGCTTGTTCCGATCGTGTTTGGACTTACCTGGAAGTTACCTGGAAGTAGTGTCCATTTTCACATTATGGACATGGTCTTGTACGTCCTACCTCTTTACAAGTTGTAGATTCCACTTACACCAGGTCCAACTTCTGACTAGGTTTAACTCTTTGTGCATACAGTTTCCTTTTTTGCTTACACAATTATATTTCCACTGGTATGGTGTGCATTAACAAATCAGTATGACACTGAAAGCTTTCTCTTTAATATACTTTATTAAGATACAGCTTTTTATTACATCTTTTTCCACAATGATTTTTTCACAAGGTGCTATGATTTTTTCACAAGGTAATATGATTTTTTTTTTCACAAAGTGATATGATTATTTTTTCTAACAGTATTTACATTTTAGTTTTGATTTTTCAATTTGTGTACATCCTAGAACAGTCGTCAACACTTGCAATGGCAAGCATTGGCGACTGTTCTAGAAAGTACACAAGTTGAAAAATCAGGCTATAACAAAGCAATATATTCATATTTTAACTTGTTTTTAACACAAGTCTACAATTATAGGGGTCTACATGGGTAAAATGTGACACTCGTGACACAGCCATTTTATCTTGTGACACTTGTGAAGTTGTGACACAGCTGTTCTTGTGACATTTTGACACTTGGTTTCTTATCCAGTGACAGCCATTCATAAATCTTGTGACACCACGACAGCCATAGTTATTTTGCCAACCCATATAGACCCCTAATTATAGTGGAGTATTCTTTGTCTTGTAATATGAAATTCAATTTTAGTTTTACTACCTCTGTGCTCAATTCAAGATAATGCAAATCTGTGTATAGAATATTAAAGCTAATGCATCCGTGATTAATGAAGTTCATATTTTGACTGACATGCGCTTTTTTACTAGCCTGCATAAGAAAATTGTTTCTTTCTCTACGTTGAACTGCAATGCACATTGTAAATGTCCATTAACCAAGTACCACTTTTAGCTACAAGCAATGGTGATTGCACTTCAAAGCTGGGAGCTAGGCCAACTTGGGAACTTTGCTAGTCTTGAGTCTTCTCATCGCTTTGCATTTCTTCTTGGTGTCTGCTGTGCCTGAATGCTCGCTAATTACAAGTGTAAAGTTTTTCCTTAAAAATATTGACTATGTTTCCAATCTTTTCTAAGTTCAATATTTCAACATGTCACAAAGACCTGTGACGAATTGAAACGTGCGTCAACATCGTGTAAACGCGCGCATGCACATGTACGTTTCATTCATTCAGGACTTACTAGAATTCGAAAAACAACCACTTTTTGTCCCTAAAAACCAATTGTCAAAATTATTTTTTTCGACCAAGAAAAAGTGGGGATCTTCATTTCAATTTTTATTACAGAAATAAATTCTATCAAAAATCTTGATGTTTTTTTTTGTGTCCGAAATTCCTGGGGTCAAAATAAAATGACTTACTAGCCTTTAAGGAGTCTTGCTGCTAGACTGGCAGCACTATCTTTTTCATCTACTTCTCTAAACTGCTGAACTCTGTCTTGTACAACTACCTCTGATTGGAAGAAAAGGAGATGGGAAACAGATAATGTGATTTTTCTACACTCCCATCATCAACATCATCATCCTTTGGCTGCTGGCAGGCGATTACAATATTTCTCCATGCACCTCTATCTTTGGCAGTGTGGCTAATCTGTCTCAGCTTGTATCAGGCCTTTATCATACCCTAGCACATACTTTGGATGTAGGCTAAATAAGAGGTGCGTGGTGACGTCCGTCTTCCTTTTGCCATGAGTCGGTATGGTAGAGAGCGTATTCTTTCTAGCAGGCTCTTCCCTCTGGCAGAACGAATGATGTTCACGGAAACTCAGATGGCGATGTCTTACAAGGGGGATAAGAGGCTCAGTGTGGTCATGGAATATAAGATGGTGTTTGGGACACGGTCTTTCCGTTTCCCTCCTTTGGTAGATGTCCAACATAATCCTATAGCAAGAAGGTAGCAAATGCGTTGATTTTGCTTTTCCATTTGTTGTTGATAGCACCCATGATTCACAGCCATATAGTAGATTGTCACACAGGTTGTGTTGAATACTTACTTCTTGCAGTAGATTGATAATTGGGAGTCTTTTCCAGACGTTCAGCTCCAGAAGGCAACTCCATCCACTGCTAATGCGTTGCTCTTTTTAGGTCGCTTGCGGCAGATGCCATTTTGGAGCCCAAGATATTTGAAATCTGTCACATGGTTGAAGGATTCAACCCATAGACTTGAAGTGTTGATGAGGATGACATTTAGCGGCATGTACTCTGTCTTGGATTTCTTAGTTATGAGGCCAAAATTTTCTGCTGGCCGCTGCAGTGTTGGTCAGCTGTGGTCTGTGCCCTCGTAAGAGTGGATTCCAGCAGGCAAATCATCAGCAAAATCCAATCATTCAATACTTTGGCGGGTACGTCTGGATATACTCACCATCAATGCAGAAAAATCGTCCGTCCACATCACATCTTTCTTATCTGACATTTTTGATTGTGACTTTTTGAGAATAATTTTGCATATGTACTTATAATGTTTATGATCTATACATGCATAAAGTACAATCTTGAAAGTGACCTAATTAAGTGAGATATTATTAAGAATTTTGATAAATAAGCTCAAAACCTCTGCATATATCGCGATTTCACTACTGTCGTATGTTTCATTTACACGTAACACATGCAATAGGTGTATAATGACCTGTTCGCAAACGCTGTTTTCACATACAGAATCTATGTGGGTCGTATCTGCCTCGTGCTGAACATGACGTGTTTCAAATACAGATCTATCTCAACCGCATTGAAATATAACGGTTAAATTAGCGTCGTATGTGCCAATACGACTTTTTTTTTGCGTTTTCACATACAGACTTGATTACGTGTAGCTTTATATCAGGAATCCAATTGCACTTTCAAACTCAGCAAGGTTACACTTAACTTAGAATTTTTCTCTTCATACATGCAAAAGTAAATTATAATGTTTATTCCATAGTACAAACAGATCTCCGGCGAATTTCAATGGTGATTTTCCCCTCTAAAACGGCCATTTCGTCAGATAAGACAGTATGTGATGTGGGACGACGCAATATATAACAAATAGGGAACTATCAGTGCATATTTTTGGGCCTGTAGGCTTTTCCAATTCAGTAATGTGTGCTCCTGAATAACTAAGATTGTACTGCTTTCCCAGTAGATCAAGTTTCATTAAAAATTGGGTGTTTGGCCACGTGTAAAGGGGACACCGTAACTTGGTGTCCCATTTACCGGGGAAGTATATTTAATGGGTCAATTCTGCCATGTACCCCAGAATGCAATCAGTTGATTGCTTTTCATACAATGGTGTATACATCCTATACCACAAATTAGAGTGTACTTTAATTGGGTAGTATTCAGTTTTCGGTGTTTAAAACATGTGGACCAAGACGGGCCACAAAATGTAGGTCGCAATTGTGGAAAATGTGGTCGCCCAAATATGGTTTTGGTCAAAACCAATCTCAACCAAATGTCTTTTAAATGTTAAAATGGTAAAAGAGAAGTATTAATTTGGTGTAAACTTTACGTAGTTTTACTTATATATTTCAAAAAAAAATTGTTATAAAGACTTTTACATTTGGTGTCCCGTTTACACGGGGAATTTGACAGAGGCGTGCGATTTGAACTGTTCTTGCTCGGATATACTTACTTGGATCTGGAAAAAATTACCGGTTATAAAATAACAATTAGAGGGCATCATTAGCTGATTTGTTGATAAAGATTTAACCATTTTCAAATTTTGCACTCTATGTCACACATTGGCCCCCAAATAAATGGAAACACCCAGGTCTATATGACAAGATTCCCGCATAGATTTTTCTGAGTTTTGCAGAGGTAATAGCTCATACATGTCCCTACTTATTCAGTTGTCAAATTGTGTCCGCACTGCTTAAAATTGCTACCTGAGAATAAAAGAGGGTCATTCCATGCCAATTCAACACATCGAGTACACCTCACCTCATGGATTTCTTTCTTTTTTGGTGTATTGAAAGATATTCATGAGAAACTGAAATCCTGAAAATTTGAGCTCTGTAACCTCTTTTCCGTTTCCATGCTACAACAATTTTACATTTTAAGGGGGTCCCGCAAAAACATGCACCATGTGAATCAATATTCAGAAGAGGCTATAAGTAAAACTACACCCCTCACATCCTTCAAACTTGGCATCTGGATAACCTTTTGCAGCAGATTGCAAATATGTGAACATAAAAAAATGCACCTTGCCCCAATTTAAATTACAGGGGGTCAAAAATGGCTTCAAAAACCACTCGGACCATACTTTGGGGTTCCATAAGTCAAAAAGTACAAGTGATATAACTTCCAATTTGGCTGTGATAGCTAATCTTAAAAAGTACCTTTATGTACAATTGTATACTTAGATCAGCTTCATTGGTAGAGATATAGCTGTTGCAAAATAAAAAGTTCAATTGACTTGAACTTGACCCCCCCTAAAAACCATTTCAGACATTCTGCACCAAATTTTTTTTTTTTTAATATTTTTGAGGGGGGTCCTTGCTACTATTTTTGCAAAGTTTACATTGTGGGTGTCTACTTGTCTTCTATACGTAACTGGTCTTCAAAAAACTCTACTTCATGTAATTCAGTTTTGAAAGATTTCCCAATTGAAACACACAGTAAACCTGAACTTTCCAAACTGGGTATTAACTTACACAGTTCACTCTTTACTATATAATTCAATTAGGATATTAAAGTATTATAAATTCCTTACCAAACAAGACGCCAAGCTGAAATTTGTCTTCATACCTAGATCAGGTGCTCATAAGGTGATAATATTGATTTTGATTTCATTGTTAGAGTTCTTCAAGGTCAAACTTGATTCAAGTTTCAAAACTGCACTTGGATCCCAGGTTGCAATTCAGAATTCTGTGTGGAACATTTCAGTTGGAACTTTTGTCTGATATTAGTTGAAAGTTAGATTCTTTGACCTGTTTACCTACATAAGGCAGTTAGACACCGTGTTGAAACTTTGCACACAACTTCAGCAGGGGACCCTCTTAACCATATTTCAAGCCGAATTTGGTGCATAATGTTTGAATTGATTTTTATGGGTTCAAGTCAAGTTAAATTGGACTTTTTGCTTTTTGGCGACAGCTATATCTCTTCCAGTAAGCTGATATAATATACATATTGTCACACCAGGGTAGTATTCAGAGTAACTTTCACCATCCCAATTTGGGAAGTTATCTCACTTTTACTTTTTTACTTATGCCCCCAAAGATGGTCCGAGTGGTTTTTGATTCCATTTTTGCCCCCTGTAACTTTAAATTGGGGCAAAGTGCATTTTTTCTGATCACATATTTGCAATTTGCGCAAACGAATCACATGCCAAGTTTGAAGGATATGAGGGGTGGTCAGTTCTTTACTTATGGCCCTCTGAATATGGAATTTCACACCGGTAACATGTTTTTGAGTGACCCCCTTCAAATTTAAAATTGGCTGTCAAGCGTGAAAACAAAAAGAGATACAGAGCTCAAACATGTGCAGGATTTTAGTTTTTCATGAATATCTTTCAATAACACCAAAAAAGAAAGAATCCCATGAGGTGATAGTGTCACTCATTGTTTGAATGGCATGGAATGACCAGAGACGATTTGCATGGAGCAAACAGCTGTGTCTGCTTTCCATATCGGGACATAAGGATTTCTTTGATGTATATACTGTCTCTCTGTCTCATCTGTGTTTAACTGACTTAAGCAATAACAAACTTTTTTAAGAGTGCCCCCCAAATTTTCCAACAATTTACAGATTTTCCGCAATTGATGAATTGTAAACTATTAAAACTAGAACTGAATGGTAAAGTCTTGAACTCATGTCTATTAATTGCAAAAGAAGAAGTTTGTAATTAAGATAATTAATAGCATATATTGGTATAAATCAGTGGTTGCTGGAAAGTTCCTTCCAATATGATATAGCAGGAAATAGTGCCATGTAGGTCAAGACGCTCATCCATTAGTTGTTCCGTTGGTTCTAGCAAGTGTAGGTTATTTTTGTGAGGTGACACTATTTTCACAATGGACAGAACATAAAATTGTCATTTCCAGTTTCCCCTGATAAATTACAATCACTTATTTTATGACTAATCCACACTTTTGAGGGCAATATCATATTGCAAGTTAGTTTACTAGAACTATTACCAACACACTGCAAAAACTCTCAAATATTGAAAATTGGGGTGCTCTTCAAAAATGTCCCTGTTATTGCTTTAATGACATCTGTTGCCCCTAACAACTTAAATTTCTGAAAACATTAAAATGCCATCTTCTGATAAGCCTTATACAACATGAGTCTTGCAGCGTACTGTATCAAAACTGGTATATGTACGGTATTTCAAGACAAATTTCTACGGTACTTATTGATGTGATAGGATTCGGGTAGCAGTCTGTGGTTAGGCCTGTGCATTTAAATATCACTCGTGATACACCAGTTAGTTTCAAATTTACAGTTTGACCATAAGTTCTCTTCCATGAAATCTATCAAAGAGTTAGGAAAAGCAGCTTCGATATCCATGATACCGAGAACCACTATCCACATGAATACATTCCTTTACAAATGCACTGGCATAAACGCACTGAGTGCTATGTGAAACTTCTGTGCTACGTTTCACATGCAAAAGCACAATATTAGGCAGCTTCCGCTGAGAAGCACGCATAATTACATTTGGTGGCCTCTAATCAGATATCATGCCTCCAATCTCACTAATTGAAAAATTTGGTACTTCTGAACATAGCACAAACTCAACGGGCACATCCTTATCAGTTAATCTTTCAAGCGTTTAGCATTGCAGTGCAGCACAAATAGAACACATAATTTCAGTTTGCACATTAAGGTGCTTGTTCCGATTTTGTGTCGCCTTAACGAATGTTCAATGGAGGCACATACTAGTCAAATTTGTGTGTCCTACGTATGCCTATGTCCGTCCGGATGTCCGTATGACTCGGTTACCTTTTTAAAATGCGCTGCAGGCTTAAACGCTATCCCGCTGTTACTTCAACTTGATAGGATGATAGAGTGAGGTGCCCAATATTATGTGTAGCTTTTGGCTGCATTCTTTGCAATATTCATGAATATTAATTAGCTTATTTGCTTATTTTTCATTCAGACATTTCGTCAACCTTTTTTGAAATGCTCTGCTGGCTAAACCGCTAAACCCGATTTACTTCGCACTTGGTAGGTGGATATAGTGAGGTTGCCAGAAATATTTAGTGTAGCTTTTGGCTGCATTTAGTTGGCATATTCATGAATATTAATTAACTTATTTGGCCGGGCAAAATGATAACCTTTCCCCGCAAGGATTGTTTGCAAGTTATCTGCGAGTTTCCGTAAGGCGTATCATGAGGTAACTTGTGGAAGGAAGTTGGTTAAAGAGTTTCTTGACCTATTAGAATTGATGTTGGTCATATTTCGGACAAATTACTTATCAAATGAGCTGATTAAGATGCAAATCAGCGTAATCGCTAAATTTTTGAAACGGTACATCGGATAGCAAAATTCCTTCACTGCATGAAAACCCATATGGTGCGCATCTTCTTTGCCATTTGAAACTTCCCGATACATGCGGCTTAGGTATGCAAATGAGCTAATTAAATATGCGTAATTGCTGAATCACTAAAATGGTACCTCGGATATGTAAAATTCCTTTGGCTACATGCAAAATCTCCTATACCATACATCTTGTGTGTGAATCATATTTAAGGGAAGGGTGGGGTGTTGGAGAGGGGCAGGGTGGGGTGTTGGAGAGGGGCAGGGTGGGGTGTTGGGGAGGGGCAGGGTGGGGTGTTGGAGAGGGGCAGGGTGGGGTGTTGGAGAGGGGCAGGGTGGGGTGTTGGAGAGGGGCAGGGTGGGGTGTTGGAGAGGGGCAGGGTGGGGTGTTGGAGAGGGGCAGGGTGGGGTGTTGGAGAGGGGCAGGGTGGGGTGTTGGAGAGGGGCAGGGTGGGGTGTTGGAGAGGGGCAGGGTGGGGTGTTGGAGAGGGGCAGGGTGGGGTGTTGGAGAGGGGCAGGGTGGGGTGCGTAGGCGAGGGGCTGGGTGACCTTTGTGACCTTGTGTGACCTTGTGTGACCTTGTGTGACCTTGTGTGACCTTGTGTGACCTTGTGTGACCTTGTGTGACCTTGTGTGACCTTGTGTGACCTTGTGTGACCTTGTGTGACCTTGTGTGACCTTGTGTGACCTTGTGTGACCTTGTGTGACCTTGTGTGACCTTGTGTGACCTTGTGTGACCTTGTGTGACCTTGTGTGACCTTGTGTGACCTTGTGTGACCTTGTGTGACCTTGTGTGACCTTGTGTGACCTTGTGTGACCTTGTGTGACCTTGTGTGACCTTGTGTGACCTTGTGTGACCTTGTGTGACCTTGTGTGACCTTGTGTGACCTTGTGTGACCTTGTGTGACCTTGTGTGACCTTGTGTGACCTTGTGTGACCTTGTGTGACCTTGTGTGACCTTGTGTGACCTTGTGTGACCTTGTGTGACCTTGTGTGACCTTGTGTGACCTTGTGTGACCTTGTGTGACCTTGTGTGACCTTGTGTGACCTTGTGTGACCTTGTGTGACCTTGTGTGACCTTGTGTGACCTTGTGTGACCTTGTGTGACCTTGTGTGACCTTGTGTGACCTTGTGTGACCTTGTGTGACCTTGTGTGACCTTGTGTGACCTTGTGTGACCTTGTGTGACCTTGTGTGACCTTGTGTGACCTTGTGTGACCTTGTGTGACCTTGTGTGACCTTGTGTGACCTTGTGTGACCTTGTGTGACCTTGTGTGACCTTGTGTGACCTTGTGTGACCTTGTGTGACCTTGTGTGACCTTGTGTGACCTTGTGTGACCTTGTGTGACCTTGTGTGACCTTGTGTGACCTTGTGTGACCTTGTGTGACCTTGTGTGACCTTGTGTGACCTTGTGTGACCTTGTGTGACCTTGTGTGACCTTGTGTGACCTTGTGTGACCTTGTGTGACCTTGTGTGACCTTGTGTGACCTTGTGTGACCTTGTGTGACCTTGTGTGACCTTGTGTGACCTTGTGTGACCTTGTGTGACCTTGTGTGACCTTGTGTGACCTTGTGTGACCTTGTGTGACCTTGTGTGACCTTGTGTGACCTTGTGTGACCTTGTGTGACCTTGTGTGACCTTGTGTGACCTTGTGTGACCTTGTGTGACCTTGTGTGACCTTGTGTGACCTTGTGTGACCTTGTGTGACCTTGTGTGACCTTGTGTGACCTTGTGTGACCTTGTGTGACCTTGTGTGACCTTGTGTGACCTTTGTGACTTTCTATCATCATTGCCAAACTTCATCATAAAGTCAAGTGATCGCGCCACCAGGCGACAGTCTTGTGGTTCGAGAACCCCTTGTTGTCTATCGTGTTCGCGCTTGATCTGAGAGCTTGACACTTGGACACACTGACCATCAAGTACCGTGGGAAACACCCTATTGGTTTTTTTGATGCTAGACACGATAATTCGCATGTTAACGTCCTATTTATTACTGTCCTAATATTGATGGTTAACCATTAAATGGTAGTTTTTTTATCTTACCTTAGAAAAGAAATGGATTTGTGAAAGTTGAAATTTCAGGACACATGGAAAAATAAAGCCTTTCATCTGATATCAATTGATCTACTTCCGGGTACATCAAGGGGATCCCAAAGACGATGGGAATAAGCACCTTTAAAACTAAGTTCAATTTTGATTAGTACTTGAATCCCACTATCTACTTGGGTGATCCGTTACTCAAGGCGGGTGCACTGTGTACAAATGCCCATAGACGATTTCGATATCGATGGTGATTAGCGCCACCATTTCGATAAGCTAGCCTAATTAGCTAATATTTATTGAGCATGACGTAATGATTTTATGGCAGGCATGATGTAATAGTTATGCAGCATGACGTATGAGCAGGGATGACATAATGTAATAGTGCCACAGACGACTGGCGAACTAATAACTACAGATTTCATGCCGTATGCCTCCACTCTCTTATGCGAGTGTCCTATCCCGATATTCTTTAGATTCCCTGGTTTCACAGTTAGGGAGGGGACACATTTTGGCTATTCATTAAAGAAGGAACTTCTATGTGACAAGCGGTATTTTAATAGTTTTTAATTCTCCTGGCGCATAGCAGAAGGGATTTTGTCATAGCAAAATCTGTCATTGGCATGGTGTCAGCGTCTGTCTGTCTGTCTCCATCTGTAACTGCCAGACTCATGATCCGCTCTAGAGACACTTGCACCACAGATCTTAGTGTCTACCGCTACTTGCGCTGCAACAGTCGGTCTGTAGCCAAAGGTCATACTTTGTGTATTTTGGCTTTCTACCTCTCTTATTCCCCCAGAAACATCAGTCTTTCTTAACATTCCAATGCTTTTCAAAAACCGACAAAGGTGAACTTCTAGCCATCCCAATATCCAAATTTAACGCAACTTGGTATTTGAGTAATGGTGCATGCAAATAATAATCCTGCGTGTGTCTTCATATGTGTTATATTGACTCGATTGCATATTTGCCTCTGATCGCTCCTTACTAACAAGGTTCTCTATCAGATCTCATGGCCGCAAGTGACACTATTTGTATGTGGGGTTAGTAGTGTTGGATGCAAGTAATCCCTGCACTGGTCATCATTATTTAGGCAAAGCCCCAATTTTCCCGCTTTAAAAATGGCAAATTCCGCCTTTTTCAGCTTTGTAAATTTCCCGAAAATGGCATTTCCGCTTTTTCGCTATTCCCTTGAAGATGTATTGCGATTTCTAACTCCTACATAAGCTACATTTGTAACCTTGCAAATCGCGATCGATGATCCGACTAAATGTACAGTTACATAAATCATGCTTACCATACAAAGCTTTACTATGTGGTCAGACGTACGCGGCGGCACTTTTACAGGCATATGTTCAATTGTTAATTAACAAAATCGGCCTTGACACCTGAGTAAACACGATTCAGTGAGTCAGTTACACCGTACACGTGGTTATTACGACTTGGAAAATACCGACGAGCTATTTTTAGCGTGAGACTGGCGCAAAAGCCACATCTTGCAGGCATTGGCGTCATTTTCCCAAAGTACAATGGAGTCGGGTCAACGTGGTATCGCAATTTAACGTCAAAGACGATCACGATGCAAGCTTGTAGCAATCGTCTTTGATTGTCTATCAGAATTCTAAATCGGGTGGGATTTGGAGATCGATCGGGGTCATGGCATGGTAAAACATTAATCATTTTGTCATATTATGAATCCAATTGTTATATTCTTATAATTCTACTTAGGGAAAGTGAAGTAATTTTACTGTTTTGACATGTTTTTCTCTCTTCATCTCAAAATTGCATTTTCCGCGTTTAACCTCAAATTCCGCGAATTTCACGGAATTTCCGCAACGCGGAAAACTTGGGGCTTTAATTTATGCATATTAATGAGCTCATTTTCACATTTGTCCCCACCCGGGGATCTTGCAAGTTTTAACTTGCAGTATTTTTGAAGTGATGACCTATGGTGATCCCTCGATGACCTTTAACCTCATCCCGGAACATTCCATATGACCCACTTCTCAAGGATTTTGTTAGCAACTTTGGTGAATGGCAATTGCTGTGCTAGAAGCAAAGTATTTTCCTAATGAGGATTAAGTGCCCAACTTTGACCCCGGGCTGTTATATGCTCTGCTTGTATTGCTGGCTCTAACTGCTTGCAGTATGCATTTGGTGACAATCATTTGAGTCGCACTGAGAACTGATGTTTAGAGTAAAGCTTTGTAAAGGCTAATAAGATATAAATTAATTTTTTTTTTCAGATGAAGACATTCTTCATCCAAGAGGCAGATATAGTGATAACAGTGCAAGTAACTCAACTAACAAGTCAGAAAGCCAGAGATCAAATAATGCCAGGATGTATCATTACACCCAGGATGTTGGAGCAGAAACTGAAGAACCAGAATTTTACACTATACCATCTGGTAGGTTGCAGAAATTTTGTTAATGAAAACTTGGGTTGAAATAAAGTGCCAACTACAACATTTTTGTGTCTCCTGCCTAAGGCAGGAAAACACTTAGATCACTTTGTCCACTGTTGTTGCCTGTTGTTGACTTAGTCTGTTGTTGTCTGTTGTGAAAAAGTGTTAACATTTCCATGTAATATCTGCATACTTCGATGGATTTAAACCAAACTTGAGTCATAGGTGGAATGTGGGATCCCTTATTTGTTGATAAGGTCAAAGGTCACAAGCCAAGATCAAAGGTCATGGGAGGTGAAAGTTGTAAGATAGGCTGAAATGTAAAATTGACCTGAACTGAAAAGTCGAAGTTCAATTGGAACCAAACTTAGTTAATGGATATTACACACAAACCGGCATTTGTTCATGAGGTCAGTCTTATATCAAGGTCAAAGGTCATATGAGGCCTATTGTAAGAAAATATAAAATTGACCTCAATTGAAAGTTGAAGTTCCAATTGAACCAAACTTGGTTTATGAATATTGCACGCAAACCTTCATTTGTTTACGAGGTCAAAGGTCACTTATCAACTTAAATCAAGGACAAAGTTTATATGAGGGTATCATTCACAAACCACGACACTAGCAGTCCGAGGACCGCAATATTTTCAATCTGAATAGGGTCTCTCACTTGAATTTTATTGAAGCACTCACTTCTACACCACCATTTTTTTCATGAGAATACCTGTTGAAGTACCTGTTGAGGAGCCGTGGAGTACCCACCCACATCGCCCGCTATAAAAGTGGGCGTATTCATCTATCTAGGTACACATGCAGTACCATAACCACAAGTCAACCCATGCGGGAGTACCTGCGTGGCTACTCCCATGCAATTGAGCTTTGAGCTATGTGTGATTATTTTAGTAATCTTATCCATTTTGGTCACCTCCTCCTCAGAAAGCCTAGCCGTTATGCACCAGTGGCTTGTGTACTTCCGAAGTACTTAGTTGTAGGTGCTGCATCAATAGTGCATTAAGGGAGGTGCCATTGGAGTTAAGCTAAGAATACACATGGAGTAGCCTAAGCTCTGGGTTGCACCATGAGTAAGAATCCTGCTGTGTAAATTTAACTGGTATAGAACATGAGTAAAATCCTAATTCTGCTCCTATATTTCATTTAGAATAGAGCAAAGCTCATTGAGTAGAGCATAGCTCACTGGTTAGGATATTCACCTTTGGTGCAGGAGGTTTCCAGTTCAAGGTCTGGCAGGGCCACTTGTAAGGTACTGCAACTCTGGGTTTAACTGTATAAAAACTATTGATTAAAACTGGAATTCCACTCTTGGACTTGGACAAGTGAACCATGGGAATATCCCATCCTTCGGAAAGAGACATTAAGCTGTCCATCCCATTTACACAGGGAATCGCACCTGTACGCGTCATATATGTAAATAGCAGCCAATTTTGAGAAGAGTAGGGTGTAAACCTTTGGCTCTTCCAAGCTGTCCTGGAAACTTGGGCATCATCGAATGCAGTATTTGAACAATATTAGTTACTCCTGCTTGTTCGCAAAATCAAATGAAAAATGTCAGGCACAGGTACATGGCTGAAATATGTCTCAAGTATGCGTATGGACTGCGACCATGGCTCCGAAAAGTTTGAATTTAACACGTAAAGTGCCTAATGACCGAATATTCGGTCGTAGCTATTGTTGACGTCATTAACAATATGAGCTGCCCTTTACGTCCAACGGCCAATTGGAAAATATGTACGTAAATCCTGGCATTCACCTCGGTCAAGGTCCGATTTACACCCAATAAAAACTGCCGTATCATCGGTCTTGAAGCCATAATGTTGCGGTGTTTTGTTTTTTTTAAAGAAATTTTAGGAATTTTTGATGTCCAAACCCCCCTAAATGACCTTGTGATATGCTAAGTTCCTTGAAAATCA
>JAMKCH010019828.1:0-24415 GCA_023653785.1 Ophioderma brevispina
TTGCATCATAAGTCTTTATTATTAGTACTTTTAAATCAGCCTTTGCAAACCTGATATATTCTGACGTTTGAAGTGATACCCAGTGGTCCAAAGATCCGAGCTTCCCAGGTTCGCATAGTGAATTGACTGGGGGGGGGTGGGGGGGGGGGGTGGGGGTATGGGTTTCCTAGTGGTCGATAGTTTTCAAGACCCCACATTGAACAATGTGGAAATTTAATGGAATTTTATAATGACATCGGCCTCACCTCAGATATGATATCAAATATTATTTTATCTGTAGCCCATTTGAATTTCAAACTCTTTCGGCTTATCGTTGTATATGTTATAATTCAGAGTAACACAAGACTCCCCATGCAGAAGTACACTACTTTTATAACCTTTGAGGTCAAACTCATTTTAGGCTAAGCGCTGTATATGCATAATCATGACGTACAACAAAAGACGCCCCACTCAGAAGTGCACTACTATTTCATAACCCTTTGAAGGTCCAATAATTCGGCTAATCAAGGACATGCCTAATGCTGAGTAAAACAATACTCCCCACTCCAGATTACGCTGCCCATTTGAAGGTCAAATCATTTAGGCTTATCACATTGCGTAATGCTTTAGGCAAAACAAACTCCCGCTTAGACGTCGCACTATCTAAACCCTTTGAAGTTGAATCATTCATGCTAATCAATTGTAATGCATAATCCATGAGGTAACACAAGACTCTCCTCAGAAAGACACCTACTATCTATAACCCATTTGAAGGTCAAATCCATTTAGGCTTATCACTGTATATGCATAATGCATGAGGTAAAACAAGACTCCCCCCCCACGCATAAGTACCCTGTTTTATAACCCACTTGAAGGTCCAAATCATTTAGCTTATCACATGTATATGCTTAAATGAGGCAAAACAAGACTCCCCACTCAGAAGTACACCACTATCTATTGCCATTTGAAGGTCCAAATCCAGGGGTGAAACCCATTCAAACCAGTCGTCCGTGCTGGGGCGTCTGACATTTTGATATTGCACGGAATAATTATCAGTTTGGGTGATGTATACACACATAATGTCATTCGATACAAACAATCGCCAAAATACAGTTGTTGGATGTTTGGTGCTATTGGGTGGTTAAATTTTGTCCCTACCCCATGGCCACAAACGCTGAAATGACAGCATCAGTCTCTTGATTTAAATAAACGGGGGGCCTCATGATCATCTTTTCACCTAACTCGCATTGCATTATAGAAAACAGATTATCTGAGCACAATGATCGAGGTGCACTATTATTACACCGTGCCACCTCACACATACCTTAATTTGTATCACTACCTGATGAGTGTATTGCAAAGCGGCACCCACATATGTGCGAGAAGCGGAGGCAGCCATTGCTTTCTATTGTTGGTACTCTAAAGTTTTCTTTGTGGTCGGCAAACATGCGAGACGGTGAATTTCTAAAGATTACGTAACGTTTTTGCCTCTCTATCTATCTAGAACCTCTTCTGTCAAATCAGTCAGCTAATCATGGTACCATGCTAAATGCATGAGGTAAAACAAGACTCTCCACTCATACGGCACTATTATCGATAAACCATTTGAAGGACAAATCATTTAGGCTAATCACTGTATAGCATAATGCATGAGTCAAATGAGACTTCCATCCAATTCCGCTCTGAAGTAACTTTCCTTTTTGGGTCAAAATGCATTATTAATAAGGAAAGTCCTTTGCTTCCTGAATCGAAATTTATTGCAATCATAACTTTTCTTACATGTATTTTGTATTTTCTTATGGTCCCCAGCATAGCTGGCAGACCATTAGGAATCCGTTGTGCGTGTGTCTGTATGTATATGTAAGTAAAATGAGATTTACTATTTTTTAATTCTTGTGAATTTGTAACGGAGCCGAGAACCGCAATATTCTAGTTTCATCAGCCTTTTGCATACATGAGATATTTTCACGTGTCGTTTGTAGTGATATAAACAGTCGCTAATAAAATCTCGAGGTCCCATGCATAGAATAAATAACGGTCTGTTTTCATCAGTGGTAGTAGTTTTAAGATACCACCCATTGAAGCAATGGTAACAAATAATGCCAATTTGTAATTACACAGGCCTAAACCCCATGGCTTCACATTTTGAGTCAACGGGAAAGATCAGATAACAATCACACCCAAGAAAATTATCTCCCCATCGATTGATGTAGCAAAATGACCTCTATCAAACTCTTTTAATCGACTATAAAACGACTGGTTATTTCAAATTTTTTTTGGGGGGGGTAGGACCATACCTCTTCAATAAAAATGAAGAAGCCATGGAGTGATGGGCCGATTTTTTTTAGCTACAGAGCATCGAAGCTTTACATCTTTCCAAACGCCCCACACCTAATCTGAAATTTTACTAGAAGTTAGAATTACACAGTTCCCAAAAGCCTCAAATTTATACAAATGGCACAAACAAATTTTTACCGCTCAAATGGTCGTTATACAGTCCACATATTATGATTAATTCAAATTTTTAAACAAAATACAGTATGTATTATAAACATTAATGACTAATTTAGGAAGAAAAGTCACATGACCATAAAATTTAGACCTAACACTGGTTTGGCTTCTGACGTCCTCGTCTGCAGCACCTAGTGTATTTAGTGGTGTGGTTCCTATACTGAAGCAAGCACAAAACCCAAAAACAATTTTAAAAAATTACGTAATAGTAGTTCGTAGATTTTTTCAAGCAGTCGCAATCATCAAACTTCTATATGTAACCACTGAAAGTTCCGAAGATGGTTTTAGATTTCAAGTCTAATGAAGTAAACACATCTGTTTTTACTACGGTCTACGTGTCATGAGAGGGCGAAGTCGGGTCCAAGGCCCAGAAGGGCGGGGGCTAGATGCATGGGGGGGGGTGCGGGAGAAGAAAGACGCAACAAGGTAGGAAAGCACGCGTCCACCAACCTACTTAGAACAGTCACGGAGTAAGTAACAGCTATAATAATAAAACATGTAAAAATCTACGGGAACTGACCAGCCAAAACAGGGCAAAAAAAGAAACGCAAGACTAGCGGTGTGAGGCAGGGCATTTTTGTCGCCGTGTCTCCAACTTTCAAAATTCTATTCAATTGGCGAAAGGATGATATCTGAGTGTGCATTCTGTTTTAAACGTTTTAACGGGTTATGGTACCAGATGATCCATCGTTGGTATGATAAAGAGCGATGTTAGGATAGCACAGTTTATGATTACATGAAGGTTTACAAAACGGTGACTTGAATAGGAGGCTGGAAGGGCCGTCTTTATTATCACATGACAGTTTGAATGAACTTGTGAACATTTTTTGAGATGTCAAAGGGATGTTAGCTATTTGGCAGTCGGTTTGTCAGTTGATGACACAAAGCGAACATTCGTGAAAATTAGCCACTGGATTTTTTAACTTTAAGGTTGTTATCGACAACATAGCAATTCATTGATGATACAATTCTTGAGAATTATGCCCTTGCGCAAACTTGACCTCATTTATTTATTTTCGATTTTTAGATCCGTTAGTGGATGGGGCTTCTTGTGGCTGGGCCCCTAACTCCAACAACGCATGCCCATAGGAATGATTCATAAAACTTTGGACATGCAAGATTACTCTAGGTTTAATATTGGTGAAAGAAAATTGAATAATATTGATCGTTGATAAATTAAAGCAAGATAATTCTTTTCCATTCTCCACTATGAATCACAAAAATATTAACTAATGGCTTTATTCGCAAAACTAATTGCCAATAACAAGGAAGAACTGACAAGGCTGAACAGCCTACTATTGAGAGCATGGACCAAGGACTCTTGATCAACAACTCAAAAACATGCTGTATGGCAGTGCATTGAGAGGGAAAGATCAAAGATTAGAGGTTGAAATATAATATGAAACGGTTCATAATTCCTTGGACCATATCACCACAGAAGGAGACTCAAGACAAAGATTAGATCAGATTAGGGATTGCGAGAGCAGTCCACAACAGACCTTGCGGAATGATCAAAGTCAAAAGTCCTATTTTGAAGTTGAAGGTAAAACTAGCAAATTTTTTGATGAAGTAATGAAGAATGATCCATGTTTTCGATTATGGCTGTGGAGAAGAGTATCTGAGCGTGCGCTGGTAACACAAATGAAAACCGATGAGTTGGAATAATGGAGTCCATCGTAGTGCCATAGAAATTACTTATGGCGAATGATTAAGAAAGGAGGCTGACCAAGTATGACCACTGGAAGCGGAGAGGTGACAGCCCGGTGGGAGTGGGGGCGCACTTCAACTTTTTTTCAGGTAGGGATGTGCGGCCCTGATTTCCGAACTTGGGGCTTGTGAACTGAATTTTGTCTCCGAAGAGGAGGCTTGGAACTTCAATTTGAGAACTTCGCAGGCTTGTGGAGCTGAAATTTGGCTACAATTCAGCTTCGAGCCACAATTTTCTGAAAGGACCCGAAGAACTGAATTATCTTCAACTGGGGTTTTGACTGCCAGAGAATCGCGAAAAGGGGTCTTAAGAGCCGCAAATACCCGTACCCCTTTCCAAAGTCATCCCCCCCCCCGGGTGACAGTCTGGTCCTGCGACAAGCGAGAGGGAGATGTTCAAAAGGACGGAGAGGAATGAAATGACTTAGTGGTTGACAACATCAGAAATTGGAGTGAAGGAATGGAAATGCTAGAAGTTGGCTATTAAAGGTGCAACGACAGATTTTGATGCAACCCCACTTATTTTGTCATAATAGTAATTTCATATGGATTAGACCTCAATAGATTTCTTACCTTGCATTTTGCTACAGAACTGTTTTCAAAGAGAGAGAAAAGGCGATTTCGATTACTACTTCTATTTTCAATTACAAAACATCTGCGGAATTTCAATATGCGCTCCTATACGAAATTAAATTTCACAATTTTTGTACCAAGAAACCCAACCTTCATCAATTGATTCGTTTCGTTATGCGAAAAATACCGTTTTTTAATTAAATCATTTTGCGAATGGTAATTTAGTGGTGTGCAACCTGTAGATCATTTCTTTCTTGGCCTATCCTGGTCATTTGACACCAATACTCACGTGTTCTTTATCTACCACGAGACTAAAGGCTAACGGAGGTTAAATTGTTGATACACGGACTTTTATCGGGACGTTCCATTGTATAATAGTGTAAACTTGTGATACTTCATATTCAGCTGCACAAACAAGTCTGTCTCATCATCGAACGCTCGTGCATATCACGTTCTCTATTCTTTGATGTCTTCTTTTTCTTAACAATTATTTCTGAATTTGTTTAAGAAGTGTTTGAACCATCAAGACACCAGCTTATGAGTTCCGTTGACATGCAATAGATTTCAGCGCATTAATATCAGTTAAGGTTATTTAGTTATCCTATATACAGCTTTACGATAAAATATACCAACACTAGCACATCCCGTAAGAGTCCCTATCGAACCTATATTCTTGTGTTTTTTTATTTCGATTTTTATTAAATTTTTATTTTTAATGTGAAGGGAAAATTTGTACTGAATGCACTATTTGTTGCAAATTCCAAATATTCACAAAAACACCGACATTTTGGGCCCGTCGCGAGTGTGTGTAGTACGATAGTCAACCCCCCTACCCCGGTCATAAAAAAACATGTTGTGGGTAAAAGTATTCATGTATGAAATGGCTACTGTAGGTCATATCTCTGCGTGGTTTATTCATTTTATCGGCTGCGGAGGTCTCAAATGAGTATTCATAGTACCACCATCGCATCAATCTGGATGTCTGGCCCCTATCCACGTCTTGAAGGTATAAAGTATTTGACAATAGGCCTATCAATCCCCCCTTTTATTGTTTCATACGGCTTCGAAAGTTACGGGCTTTTAAAAGGAACACGCACAGCAGCGGAACAAGCTCACCTTTTAAAGGGGAGGGCGGCGCAAGGTACACTGATAAGGTTTATAATACGTAGATATACAAAAAAGCAGAATCGCATTGCCAATTGCCATCGCCAAAGCCCATTGCCACACTGGAGTTTGATCTTTTTGGCCCTTCCTTGATACTTACAATAGTTAAAACTATTTCCTATGGGCTCCGCCAATAATTTGATGATGGGGAGCTATGGTAGAACGCGTGTCGCCCTGGTTATGGTCTTAGCCATTGTGCTAGGTCCCCCGGTTCAACTCCCAGCGGTACCACTTGCAGGGATTTATCGGATACTAATTCTGTAGTTAATTTGTATATGAGCTATTGATTTAAATTGGAATTCGCTCTCGCCATTGGCTTCAGTTGGACTTCGGCAAATGAACCATGAAAATACCCCGTCCTTCGGAGGAACTTACCCGTCGTTCCATTCAGTGCGTTCTCATACCTGTGCAACTGCATATCACAGACAGTTGGTCGAAAAGAGTTTTATCTGCGGACAATTACCTTCCCGGCTGTGCCAAATTACGCGTCTCGGTACATATGATGCCTCCACTTGCTTCTGCTCGAGGTGGCTTTCTCGTCTATCCAAGTCATTGTCCGAATAAATCAAACATATAATTTGCACCAATTGCTTTTTCCAATCACACAGCATTGCTTTAAATTGTGACCCCGCTCTCGATTGTGATTTTGCGGTTTTTTTTTTTTTTTTAATCTTAGTAAAACCTATCCTTCTTTGAACTCTTACGTTAGAACAAATACAATGGTATACTTTTCAACTGATTTGGATCACATTCTCAAAATTTGACCCTGTGGATCTTTGATAGATTCCCTGATGTCCTTAAGGTGCTTGTTACGATAGCGTTCCCGGCAAACCGTGAACTAGTATCAATTTCCTTTCGATATATCAGATGAAAGGCCATGTAAAAATAAAACTTCACTTTAATGGTAACCCAAAATATTAACCCTCGTCTTACCGAGACTTTTTACACGGATACCACCCCCATAAAGCGGCCCGATGCTTATGATTTTTGATAACCAGTGGATAGCATACTCTTTCTCTTTCCATTAATACCAAGTACCAACAGACCGAGTATGGCATCACAATGACGTCACAAGTCCGCAAGTCGGCAAATTTGGCATTTTCCCACAAGAAAATAAGCGAAAAATTCCCATTTTGGCGCTACATTATCGATTTTTCAATGCGTTGTAATCAGCTCTACTATTCAATATTAGTTTTTTTAACATAAACATAGGGTTTTAGCTCCATAACTGTGCATAATATTTACAAAACATTGCACGCATAAAATATCCGGGATGGCAAACCACCCGCCCCCACCTTCGATTTTTGATAGCATATCCCTAACCCCGATGAGGTGCCAACTTCACATTTTTTTTTCGTAAATGACCAGAAGGTAAGACGGGGGTTAGCAACAGACCGCAAATTTTGTTTCCTACGATACTTGGTGGTGAGTAGAAATGCCCAATGACCCACCAAATTTGGTCAAAGAACCGCCGACCTGAGCACAAAAATCTTAGGTCAAAGGTCACATACATTGGTCAAGGTCAACACACGGAGTATAATACTGTAATGCTTTGACTATGGGACCTGAATTTGGCATGAGTTTTGGGGTGGTAAAGATACTTGAGTGTCCCCCATGCGAGAGTGTCCTAGCTACTATAGCAACATGTACGGAATATACCGTGACCTTGTAGACCGAGGCCATTGGGTACAGTGCTGACACAAATGTGCATACAGCACTCCAACGAGACCTAATAACAGATGTGGTAGGACAACTCAGTCACAACGGACACTGTAGTTTATGACATGTGGGCTTTGACACATTGGGGCTGATATTTGGCATGAATGTAGGGGAGATTCAGTCTGACCTTTTCAGGGTTTCAAAAAGAGGCTGTCCAAAAAGACAGCTGACCTGAGCAAGAACAAATCTGAGTCAAAGGTCACACACATAGGTCAAATGTCACACACGGGTGAACTCCCCTATGGCTTGACATATGGGGCTGATATTTGGCATATGTAGGCAGGGCTTTCGGCGTTTATTCCTAAGGTTTCAGAGTGACTCCAAAGGCAAAAGGTCATTTAAAGGGTCAATTTGCGTGGATGACCTCTGACCACCAAATTTGGTCAAAAGGGCCGCTGATCTAGCACAAAACATCAGCTGAGCAAGAAAACCAGGTAATTGCAATATTGATTGATGAATGAAAACAAACTCTCAAAGCTAAAAAGGTCTCCCGATGCCCTATCAATTTGTTTTTATAAAGGAGATTCTGAGCCCAGAGTGACATCAGGCGATGACTTGATCCTTCATAAATATACAGAGGTTTTACAAATAGGACGATATACACGTTACAAACCAAGTATGGCGGTGCCAAAACTGATGATAATGAACGTATGCTCATAAAATACTTTTGGGCCACCCTGATTCGAATACGCTGTTTCAGGAAAATTCCGCCAATCTATGGTGCATTTACCTTTCTGGGGTCAGTACGTCGGGTGGGTTAGGCAGTAGTCGTTGTAGCATAAAAGGCGTTGATTTCAGTGCTGAAATATCCACAGCCTAAACATTATTTGAATGCATTGACTCAATGACTCGACGAGATAAAATGATCTAGGCATATGTTATAATAGAAATAATTGTTCAGTTAACGGCGACGCGAAAATATTCCCTTTAAACGCAGTCGTCCTGCAACGTAAATCTACACCCCTTTTAAAAAAAAAAGCGCAGAGCTCCAAGCTATACACCTTTTTTAAATTAGCCGGCGGCGACGACGACGGAAATGTGATTCTAGATGATTTTTTGTCAAGAAATTATTAGTTTTAGTAAGACATTTTCCTCGTATGATGACGACATATACTTGATGACACATGCTGCAGAGAAGTGTGTCATTTGCAAAAACGAAGCCTCGCTTCGCTCGGCCTGGCGCTCCGTGATTCAAAAAGAGCCTTAGGCTATTCTGTCTAATGATGGAGAAGCTTTGAGGAATGAGTTGCGTCTATTACAAAAAACTGTAAATAAACCCAAGTTTCAAATTTAAATCTCTACTTTGAAAAATTCGAAAATGAAAAATATTCTCAATAGCAGTGCCTGCGTTAATACAACTCATCGCAATATACACTTGCTTCTACCTACAAGGGCCGTCAGCTCGGGAGAGCGGTAATTGGCGGCAATCCCGCTCATTGCTCTGCCTTGCATGTGGGCGTGTTGCCCAAAGGCTAGGCCCACGCCGAAAACTGTGGATTGACGTCAGTAAGGGCATCGCCGTCAATTAATTTTTTGCTCAATAAATCCTCACACAGCAGTATTGGATGAGGAGTGGATCCGGCCACCCTCGTTTACGGGGACAAAACCCCAAAACCGGATCTAAAACTTTGGTATAACTAACCTAAACTAAACTTTCAAATAGTGTAATATCTAGAGCTGGGCGCCTCGATATCAGAAGACGCAAATTTAGATCAAATACAAGCAAACATTGATTCTAAGTCTATTATTATTGAACAAATAGACTACTTGATAAAGTATAAAACCACTTACAGATTCTATCACTTCGCATCGCTGCCCTTCATTGTGCATCTGGCAATGCCTTTTTTGGCAAATTTTTAAATGTTTCGTTTTAGGCAAAATTGTTTTCAAATAAATTGGAATTGATTATATTTTGGGGGGGGGTTTTAAATGTTTGAATATTTATTTTTTTGCGAGGACCGCGCGCCAAGCTACATCTGGTGGGGTATAGGTGATTACAAATACCATTGCTCACGCACACGCTTAAATGTAAGTACTGATTTTGAAAAAAAACACAATTCTTAGAGAGCGCACCCCTCAGATATTCATAACTTCTTCGACAGACGCTTCCGACGCAAGCCTTTCGAACATGCTTTTTTATACAACGCATAATGTCATGGGATCCGTCGCACAAAGCATGTCCGGCCGACGTCTGCGGCTGAAGTTAACCCCCATTAGTCGCGTAAGTTCCATATTGTTTTTCAAGACCAACACCCCTGGAAAAAATCATGTGTGCGGCCTATGCTAGAAAAAAGGTTGCCTTTATGGAGTACTCTTTTATGACCTAGGCCTAGGAAATGTCCTTTTGTATGTGTTGAGTAAATTGAAAGATTAAGCAAAAGTAAAAAAGGCAAATTTTACCCCGTTTTGCTTCAGCCCTTGGCTACAAAAAATCTTTCTGATTCCAAAGACTTTCGAAGGGGTGCTTTATAGGCATTGGGGGGATCAAAGTTCTTAACAGCTACACATAACGCGCTATTATTTTCTTATATTGCACAATTGGTAACATTTAAAACAATAACGTTATCTTTTTTATATCGTTATTTCTATGAACTTTTGACTTTAGCGTAATAGTTCAAAGAAGAATAAAGCTATAAAAGTAGCGTTTTATGACAGTTACTTTTCCTTTGATGTGGTGTTTAACAAATAAACCTTTAAAGCGGCAACTGGCACTTTTTAAAAAAAAATAATGAAACTATCAATTTGCTCGCAAATGATAGTCTATATTATTGGAATAAATATTATATATTTTCCACGTAAACACACATATACTCCAAAAGATAGGACATTAATAAGAGGCTAACGACATCCAGTAATTTGTTAGGCTAACTTTAAGTTACCGGAACTTCAATCAACAAATGAGGTCATTACTGAATATCATCACTCCAACTCATTGATATTAAGGGACGCACCATTTGACTTCCACGGGGGGGGGGGGGTTTTGGAAGTTTTCTAAAAAAAAAACGTCACCACCATATGAGCCAAAAAAAAACTTTCCCCACTTTCCCACGAAAAAAAAAAACTTTACCCTCACCCTATTAGAAAAACACGTCCTCCAGTAGGCAAAAAAAAAATCCCAGCCCTAATGACTTTAAGAAAAAAAAACTTGCCTCCAAAAGCCAAGAAAAAAAACTTTCCCTCAACCCAAATTCCAACCCCCCCCCCCCCGTGAAGTCTAATGGTGCGTCCCTAAAATCACAAGGTCCAGACTGTCAGAGAGGATGATAACGTGGGAATCAACTCCGGCGTGTGTTTCTTGTGTTAAACGCCATTTCCATCGTCTGATGAATAAATGTCGCCGCGTCATTTTATTATAAGATTGTTTTGTTTCCCTTAGGTCGTTTCAGATGGTCAAATCATTTCAGGTGATGGCTAATGTATATAAAAGCTCTACAACCATGCAAAAATATCGAATTTTGTTAAATTCTGGAGGGCGCACTATATTTTTCAAATGAGTGCCAGTCTCTCTTTAAAAACTAAACTTAATCTTGCTTTAATCAATTAGTGCTATTTGTCGCAATTGCTTCATGCTTCACCAGGAAAATTGAACAAAAATCCGCCCCAACGTCGAGACTTGGGCCAACCCCCTCCCACCAATCAAGAAAAAGTTTCTGGTACCGCTGGTTTTTTAGTGGTAAACAACACAACCAGGTAGTAAACGTTATTAATCTAAACTCTTTAACTGTACTCAGCGAGATTCCTTTAGCGTTTATTAGCGTTAAATAATTAAAATTCACATTTTTTCCAATATAGGCCAATAAATTTCATGAAAAAAAACCCTCATCTAACCGACTGCCCCCTTCTAGCTTGTATTTGTCCACACCAACCCCCTTTTCTGGTACCATATTTTCAGCAATTGGTCAATTAATACCTTTTTTCACGCAAAACAAGCACCCGGCCTCTGGCCGACCGCCGGATAAATATAGTGTACAGGGTGACCTAAGTTACTGGACGGGAGGTGGCAATAGATACGTACCAACATGCTAGTATTACGTCAGAATGCCACAGATACTGAGTTTGGTACAAATGGATGAGATGACACTCTTTCTTTCCATTCGTACCAAAATGAGTAACTATATTGATAGTTTCCGTCAGAATAACGTCAGAAAGTTCGGATATCAGCAGAACTCTCAATTTCCCATATACCAATGTGAATAGGGGAGAATTCCCCTTTTCACCAAACACAGTGTTCGACCCTGATCATTTATTGCAATCTGGGCATTTTGATTTTACCAATTATCTCTCTGTAATAACAAGTAAATGCGTGTCCTGGACTAGTTACATTTTTTTAAAGTTATCTAGCCGACTGTTGTACGCGAAACCCTGTGAAAAGGTTGGAATGTTCAGATTTTCATGAGATTTTTTGGCTCGAAATATGACAAATGACTATATACAACAGAGCTATTACTCCTAGTAAAAATGGCAAATAAATCATCTTTTCCCCTCCATATATCCATATTTTCCATACTAACATTGGACTTATGACGTTAATTTCCCTTAATTTCCCTAAATGATGCCACTTTTCGAAATCACGAAAACAGACCCCCGGCAGACCACGTCCTGTTTTTTACGGGGATGGCGCTCGTAGATCTAATAACACAAATATACCCACACCGCTACCCCCTAGCCCTCCTTTTTTTGCGGTGTCTTCAGGTTGCTATCATTTTCCTCTAGGGTCGTAAGTGATATCGTAACACCGCACTCCCCCCCCCCCGTTGCGTTGCCCCCCGCCCCCCCCTGCGTTTTGGTACTAAAAAGGCTCGGTACGCCGGGGTTAACCATTAACCAGTGAAATCCAGTGGATATAGCACGCTACTCATAATTGTAACAATTGCCAAGTTGCGGGTTCGAATCCCTCTGCTGCTAGTGTTTTGATACGCTTTATTCGAGGATATAAATGCCTACATCTACCATAAAGCACTACGCACCTAATGTGACAGATGAACTATTATTGTTGCTAATTATATTCATGCTCAAAATCATTATCATCATGTAAGGTCTGATATAGAATCTAATATCACTATAAGAACATTCTAATGTAAGAGTGAATGGTGGCTTGGGTTCCTCCGCGTGGTCCATCCTCCCAATCTCGTGCCAAGTTAAAGAAATTTAAAAATGGAGAAATTACTTACTGTCAAGTCTACCTAATAATCGTATAGGCCTACACAGCAGGATGTTAAAGGTTCAAAGAGTTCACCATCCAGTTCATGGACACTGATGAAAGTATATCGGAGTCATATAAGTTATCCGACGCCCTGTTACTCAGCGACATTATATGAGAATAAAATAACACGAGACATTGATATCGTTTTGCAAACACATGTCAAATTCTCAGACAGGGGTCATTGCGTTTGGTCTTATGACTATTAGCCACTTTGGAATAAAAATATAGGGGTGAAAGGGTGATACAAAAGCGACACAAAAGTAACTACCCTTTATAAAAAAAATTGCATACTTTTTTTTACAAACCACTCATCAATCAAATTGATTTGTTGGTATTTTGCGTGCCGTCTGTCTGTCTGTCTGTCTGCCTTAAAGTTAACCGTGTAATGCTCTCACGAGTCCATGCCATTTGCATGAGGTTTGATGGGTGGGTTGTAGATAATAGTAGGGGAGCTTATGATGTCCAAGATGGACGCTTCTAGGACGGTAAAATCACACGTCCAGTTATCTGGCCATTCGTCAATGTTACAGCTTCGTCGGTCCTCACTAGTTCTAGTACCATTTATTAGTCGATCATAAGTCGACAACCTTTGCCCATATATGACGTTGAAACAAAAATATTCGATACATGCACTTGGTGCTCAGGAACACGCACAATGAGAGCGCTGTGTAATGAGCTAGTTTGTGTTTACTTATAAACGTGTTATCTTACGTTCGTCGTAAACTCGAAACGAGTTTCCATAAAGAACGGACGGTCGTGTTAAAGAATTTTACAGTCCCAGAAGCATCGGTCGTGAAAATCAAAAGGCCCTAATGTTATGTAAGTTGATGAACGGACAGGTGAAATTGTGAATATATTATGTACATAAGAATGAATAAATCACTTTCAACGGAGAGAAGAATAAATAAAGGAAGAAAGATGGAAAGAGAGAAGGAAAGGCTACACTTCTTCAAGAAAATTCTTTGGCATGATTAAATATGATGAACAATAAGTTGAAGACAATGCGTGGTTTTGGTATTTTATTAAATAATGACATGTTGTTTTCTGTTTTTGTTTATCACATCTTATAACAGGAATCAAGAGTGCCTTCAGCTGCCTTGTATGAAGTTGGCGTGGTACAGACATGTTACCTCGAGATAACACAAGACATAGACCCACTTGGTGTTAACACACCAATGTGAACTCGCGATCGGGCTAGATGTACAATAAACCCGAATGGAACCGTCTACCTCAAACCCTCGTCAATATATATAACTACAAACTATAACTGAAGCATTTAAAGAAGAAACAACCAAGTATCTAAGAAACCAACCCTCCAGCATCTAACTACCGTCTAGCGCACTCACTAACCTCTGCGTTTGACCAGTGGCGTAGCCAGGTGGGGGCAAAGGGGGGCAGAGTGCCCCCTCTGAAAAAAATCTTAAGTGGAAATCGGGAAATTAGACACAAACATTCATGTTAAATCAGCCCCTTTTTGGATTCTTTTGCACTGCGACCGGGAAATTTTTGCTTGTGATCGGGAAATTTGTTGCACCTACCCGGAAATTGCCCCCTCGGAAACACCGGGCTGGCTACGCGCCTGCGTTTGACCTCTACTGTCGAGGAGCTGCAGAGTACATCTGTCAAAGTCAAAGTGATGTTTGGTTCGTTTTGATGATTTGCAAAATTGAAAGAGTCTTGACCGCCATCGTCTGAGCCCATAGACAATGTTGAGGTATAGCGCCACCAACCTGGCCACCAAGCCTTGTTCAAATCAACATGTATTAAGTCATGAATATGCTATCGTTATAAAACAAAAAGGAGTAACATTGAAATCCTATTCATAATTATTGGTCAAATCAGCGATTGTTATTGTTTATATTTCGAGCAGTATACCACAAATGTATGTAACTGAAAACATCTCAAATATGTTATTGTCTCAGCCTCGTTCGCAACATTGGAAAATCGCAGGTGTCTCTCTGGAAGTAATCTCTTATAGACCAGTTAACATCCTACGTCACTTTCTTTTGTTGACTGCCAATCCATGCCTGCCAATCGTTATGGCCCATAGTATTAAAACTCTAACAGATACAATTGCCCAGTGTGTAACAGTCAGGCCGACCTAGTTCAAGATACCAGGCCCTAACATGTTTACAAACATTGCTGTTAACTGGTCTATAGCTCGCGCCCTTCCGGGTGCGAGCAATAATACTGAGGAGAACGGAAGAACGCATCGCGTGTTAGAACACATGCAAACAATCGCTGCAGAATTCGGAAACCTTTAACGATTCTATTGGATAGGGACTTTGTATTTTTCAGTGAAAGTCCATATTTTACCCATGATAACGTATGTTATTCATCAAAATTTTCGCCCAAGACCAGAACAATTCACCGTTGGGGTTTGTAAGGATTTGAACATTAAAAACTTTGTCACTCTTGATTCGTTTTAATTGAATTTTAAGTTAAAATTATTTTAATTTTTGAACATTTCAATTTTTATGGGTTCGAACTTTGGTGATGGACATGAGAAGTACTTTGTTTACAATCACTTGCTATATTCTAAAATCCATTACTCGATTAAAGACTGATATTTATCGCGCTTGTAATGCATTTTGGGAAACAACATTGCCGGTTACGGCAACAGTTGCCGGATCCGGCAGTCGGCCCGAAACTGCTTATAGTTTGCAGTTTAATCCGCTATGAAGAGTACCAAAGAAAAGGCACACTGGACCAGGCTTCCTATGGCACGTTTTGACACTCGATTTGACTACAATTTTGTGGTTTTCGGATCTAAGGCAAGCTATAGGGTTTCAAAATAAGTGAGACCTTCATTAAAAGTTTAGGTGCGTCCATTCACCGTGAGAGGTAAGAGGAAATATTTTTTAATGGCCACAGGTAGTAAAGTTTATGGTACTCATGTATAGTAATACAATGTATAGTAATAGCTTGGATGTTTCATTTGAAGTATCAGTATGAAAACACCAGGCAAATATTTTCATTAAAGTCTTATTTGACATAACTTAACTTTGACACTACAAAATCATTCTTTGATCACTAGATGGAGAAGAATAATGCATTCTTATATCATGCAACACATAGGAACACAACTAGAGTTTTTATTTGGCCATAAAAAAGTGGGCCAAACTTGTAGAAGAGATTAGAACAAAGCGGATTTGACAAGTACCTTCTACACCCTTAACAGACCATTTTAGAACTGAATATGCATCAGTTTCAGTAAGCCGATTCTGTAAAGTAAATTTTGTACCATGGAGACAATATGTTTTGTGATGGCAACACCAAGGCCTAGTCTCCAACTGGCAGGGATTGAACCATCAACCCTAGGATTTATGCATGGAATCTCACGTAATTTGAAATCTAATATAATATAGAGCCTATATCCAAGCCAACCTTGGCCGTTTGATTTTTTTTAGTAGATTGCATAACAATGCCATCAGTTTCAGTTGGCCTGGGGTTCGGTTCGCGAAAGCAGAGTCGAAGATGACGTAGCCCTAGTTGCGGCGTAAGTTACTACTAAGATTTTTTGCGCGTTCGTGAAACCTGGACGTAGGCTACGTGTCATCCTACGAGCGTAAGCCAGATGACGATTAAAAAACGTGGGTCAGGAGACACGGACACACGAGTAGTAGTGTGTGGGAAGTGGCATTCCATCCATTATTTAGCTTATCCATGTCACGACAAAAGCATTGATATTCAAAAAAATGAAGACCCAGTCATGAAGAAGGCATAATAAGTACAGCAACCCCCTCCAGGGACAGGATGTCGTTGTCCATATACCTTGATAATACAGGGTATCAAAATAAACGTCACAAACTTATTTCTAAAGATTTTGCGCGTTAGGTTACACCCAAGCTGACTGGTTAGCACCTTAAGTGAAGCAACAATATATCTTTCCATTATGTCATTTATTCACATACCGTCAGGGTTGCTTGAAGAAGCAATAGCATTGTATTGCGAATGTCTCAAACTATTTATATGTATAACCCATCACAAATAACCCTTCCGCTTTGCGACCTCCTACCCTATCAACCACATATCACCCACTCGTGTCTTCGTCTGTGCGAAGTATTAAAAAACCAAAGTTAGACTTTTTCCCGCTTTGTCTGTGTTTGCACTCTTGCGACTTCTTCGTCGCGTCATGACTCCGTCCGTTCTTATGCTTTGTCGAGTGTGTACGCCACGGACCTGAATTGGCCGGTTTCGTTACTAGCCTTGTGGTTGCAAAAAGTCTGTTACAGTGATGATAATTTAATTTATATCCATAATACATGGGGAAAGGACAAGGATTAAGTTTTGGGTGCTAGGTTTTTTTTCATATACAATTTGACACAATGTTTTCCAATACAGAATCATGGAGAATCTGAAAATTCATGTGGTGTCATTTTTAAAAATGTGTATGTGGTGATTCATAAGGGGGAAAATTTGTACAGGGGTAAACAATAAACGTGTTTAAATGTTTTAAAATTCTAACATCTGTGTGGTGACTCTAAGGTTTCTAAAAGTATAGGTTGCCATATTTACGACCATTTTTGATTATAAAAAACCTTGGTTGCAGATTGTATGTGAAATTTCCACAAAAATACAGTTCCCAAATGTACTACATGGTCTTGTAACATCTGTAAGCATGTCACTGCAATAAATGCCTCCTCTCTCAACAGGCTTGCATCAAAGAGGACAGAAAAGATGGAAAAAAGTAAAAAGTGATAGGGAAAAAAGAGAATGAGGAAAAGGAAAAAGAAGAAAGAAAGAAAAAAAGAAAAGAAGAAAAGAAAAGAAGAGGACGCCTATACAGATACGAATCACCTCTGATCTACTCACTTAAAGGCTGTGGCTCAGAGATTTTCGAGGATGCGTGCCCTCAATTTTATACCCAACCAGCCGTACGCAGGATTGTTTTTGGGGGGGGGGAAGGGGGGTGCGGGGACCTCGTCGAAAAAAAAGTGGACTTTGTTTCTAAAAATGGAACTTTTTTGTAAACCCCTAAAAATGGTTCTTTTTTGGGACTTTTTGAACATTTTATCATCAAAAAAGTGACACTTTCGTTGTCACATTTCTATATTTTAGACCTTTTGATTCAAAAATTTATCAGCGAAAAAGTGGACCTTTGGTCCTTTTTGTGGAAGTGGGGGGAGGGGGGCGACCAACACCCAAACCCCCACCAACACGCAACTCCCCCCAGGTATTTGGGCATGTTTTAAACAAATCGTTGTTTTTTATGTACATAATGCTGTCCACCATATATCCCTGTGGAAATAGCTAAGTTCAAAATCGATGTCCTCATATAGAAAATCAAGAATTTGTTAGACACAGGAGGCCTATCCTATGAATACTGTATACTACACATAACTGTTTACAACATCAAAAACAAAATTAGTATGTTTATTCTTCAATCTTTGGTGAATTGAGTATTTTAAGAGATGACTTTGCACTTCTACAGGGACTATATTTAATAATACAAAACACAAAAGGACAATATTTCGAAATATCTGCCTTGAAAGAGTGCACAACTTTTCGTAACATATTGATCATTCATTTTCCCATCAGTGTATAAGTTCATCGCTAGTAAATTGTTTGTCTGGTCATATCCCTTCTTCCTGTGCTGCAGGCATTAGTTGGCTGTAAGTTTCATTCATGCCTTTGTTTTCTTATTGGATAAGGCCTATATACTTTTCATTTTTTAAATCATTTTTTTTGGTCTTTCCATCTCAAAAGAATGAAAAAAGGCAGTCCTCTTTGGTTGATGAAGCCATTTTCTTTTTGTGCCAGTGTAGGTCTATCTAATAGGCCAACGTATCGGAGTAAATGCGCAATAGTAACAAGATAAGCCAACGTAATATACTTCCATTTAATTGAACGCAGTTTCTCATATACAAGCAGGAATTCTAAAATACGCGAGGGATAGTCCGAGTACTTTCCAGAATCAAAAAGGCTAATAGTCACACGTATTCTTTAAAATCAGTTAATTCGATTTACTAGATGGCATTTCAAAACACTACTCGGACATAATTGCACACCACAATTGCACCCAAATAGAAAGTCACGTAATAATGATCTAAGTATGCGAGAAGGTGCCTACGATGTCTAACCGTCCATGTTCGCGAACGCACGTAAGTAACAATTTGTAGAATCGGAACAGTAGCTTAGCATATGTTACGGTATACTTACGAATCAAGTTTCGAGACGAACCCTGAAAAACTATAGCAATGTAATGAAGTCTGAACAAGTCTCTTTATGTAAGATCAGTGCTAGCTGATTTTGATGGGAATTGTCAAATACTCTATTTACCTCTGGTAAGTAGAAGGACCATTCGTTTAGTATAGGTGGTTCAACAGACCCAGAAACGAAATTGATACGGATTGTTTATTGATGTTCGAGTATATAACCTTTGCGTGATGAACATTGGACAATTGACGCATTATGTCTTATAACTCGGTAAACATACCTTGTTGGTGTTCCAAATATCAACTAACCGTAAATGGACCCCATTGACGGTTAGAAGGGCTATGGAGTCTAGAATGGGCGGCCAAACACATGGCCCAATCAAAACATAATTTGACATAACAGTACCGAAATCGCTCCCTGACTGAGTTTCCCGGCAAACGCAACATAATGTTGTATTTTTTTTACTACTACAATTGCTGTACTGAACTTACAATGGCTTCTTGGGAAATTAATTAGTTCAATCTTGGTGAATTCCACTGAAAATTGTTAGCATTCTGTTGTGCTCAACTGCAGCAAACCCAACACGAGTGATGACAGTTACATCTCATACTGGATGTTTCTATATAGACTATATTTAATTATATTTTGGTATACAGATTTGCGGCGTGTCATCCTGTTTGCTGCTCCAATAATCCCGTGTGTTACAAATGTACACTTTCTTTATAAAGCGTGGTGAGCACATCAATTTCATCCTCAGTATTTTAATCCAACAAAAATTGGGGTTAATTCGATATTTGAACTTGAAATTTAAACACTTTGTTGACCTTTGACGCTTTCATTCGATGAGGGAGTGACAATTGGGACCTTCCATTTGTGCTAAAAAGGTTGAGCACAACTGTGTTACAAATATTTGGCTCCGTTCTTTGTTGCATTATCCCTTATTGCACCTTTCAAATACAGGTAATGTAATTCAAAGGGGTAATTGGTCCTAAGCTATGCCGTATCAATTGCCAAAATGAGGGAGACATTCCAGATTTTCCTTGACCGTGTTTAAGAATTATTTCCCATGTGCGATAAAATAGTACCGTCCATCATATGCCTTTTATGGTCTGAAAAAACAAAGCCAAGGAGGATTATGCTGCAAATACACGCCATTTTTCTCATGTCACAAACAAACCAGCGACAAGACATTTTCAGACAAGTTTGCCGATGTTTAAAAAAAGAAACCGGGATCGACTGCCAAAAGAAGATTCACAACAACCAGTCTATAGTAAAGAACACTCTTTTACAGGTATGCTTACGGTAAAATAATGACCATTTGGAACCAAATAAAACACAAAAACCAGTGTAAAACAGTGCGTCTCAAAAATTTTGAACGCAAACGCGCCCAGTATACGTGCCTTAAATCTCAATCTCTAGATAGCACGCGAAGCATATGCTATCTATAGATTGAGTTTCTCGATCAAATGTGTAGGTTACCACAAACTATACCTTTTTAAATCCTTGTAACCAGACAGGAAGCACTTTGGGTACCTTTTTGAAGCAATCCAAGCATTTTTAATTTTTGACCCCTGGATAGAATCCCCCCCACCCCCCCACGGATTCGCCCAAACTTTTTCTAGAGGGCACCCCCGCTAAATTTGTTCATTAACCTTCATAGAAGACAATCCATTGAGAAATGATGCTCTGTTCTCCACGGCACGGAAACTGCCCCAAAGACCAAACTATGTTGCTTTTACTTTAAACTGAACAATTGAACAATGCTACCCGTTAAGGCCAGATCAATGAATCCGGGATTAAAAATAAACTTGAGGGAAAAACGGTGATAAAAAGAGAAGGGAATTTCTGCCTTTGTTTTCTTTATGCGCATTTGAGTGCTAGTGATAGCTGAAGACATAGACAGCCATTAAGAACGCCTAAGATAGGATGTCTTCTTAGCTAAAACTTCTTACGCACTAACCTGCGTGACAAGCATGGTTGTGTGCTTGTGTTGTTTGCAATGGCGCTTCAAGCTTTCTAAAGGCTATTACGACACAAGAAAACTCAATTAGCCTCATTTAATTCCCTCGCCAAACTTAAGTGGAAAGCTCTTTACACTCAGAGTGTTGACAAAGAGCAGTGGAGAAGCATTTCATACAGAAGCTTTAATTGGTCGGGTCAGTGCAACGGGAGCAGAGGCAAATCTTCAACGGCTGTTTTTGTGAATGAAGAAAAAAACTCCGCGTCATAGTAGTCATAAACATATGGTGTAATAGAGACGTACGTTGTCATACTGTGATCGGCCGTGGTTACCGTAGCACAGGTATCGCCATGGACTGATGTGTTATCGGGCCTCTTCAAATGTGGGCTGATTGGTCCATATCCACAGCTTTTTCAACCACCTCTGGTAACGCGTCCATATTACACGCCTGAGCTGACACACATATGTCCGGGGACTCCGATGCTTTGGTATCCAGCTGGTTTCGGCTTTGGATAGGTCCATGCCGCTTTCCTTCCGGGTCAACCATGCGGCAAGCCTTTTCCCTTGTCTCGCTCGTTCTTATCGTAAAGGGGACTTCCGCTTCTTTTTTCTTTGCTTTTTCTCTTCTCGTCCTTCACGGTACTCTCCGAGTTTCCACTAGCAATTAATGCAGTGTGGTTTTCCCCTACTGCTCTGCGGAGGTGAAACTGGGATCACGACCGCAGCTAACTTTTCCCACAATATTCAGAATACTGCAGTGCTTTACATGTTCAATTGATATGGGGTGAATATCGGTTTCACTGTTAACGGCTCAAGCTCTGTATAATATTAGAGCATGGAGGTTAGGAGAGAAAGCCCGAGAGAGTTTCGAAAATCTCTTCCCTAATTTGAATTACCAGCAACGGGGCTCCGATTATCCCAATTATCTCACTTGGCACTGCATTGTAAAAGAATAGACCAACAAAGGCCGCATCTCGGCAAGATTCGAGGTTACACTACTCTAACTGGGGCACTCCATATTGGGAAGCCGGGGCTCCGCCCCGGCCCCGGGCTATTACTTGTCAAGCTACTCTCGGCAAGTGAGTACTCTTCCATGTTCCATGATCATGCCGCCAGAAGCTGGGCACGCTTAGTTGAACAATATATGCCCTGTGCGCAGTCACCTGTGCGCAGTGTTTGTTTACTGTTGATAGAAAACAAAGAGATTGAGTCGATTACAAAACCGAAATTCTGAGTATTTCAGTCAAAAATATCGAGATAGCATGTTCCTAAGAGAGTTTACATTGATTTTAGTTTTTGAAAACTTGATGTTTTGTAACGCCGTAATTCTTAAAGTAAGGGAATGATATTTGGAGACGAAATCTAACTTGAATTGAGAGAGAATGCCGTATCAAACAATGACAATGACCCACCTTGACAGTGCCGGAGTTGCCCGTTTTCTTCCCTCAATTTGGTCACGAGTTGGTCATATTTACCACAGAATTGTAATGGTTAGTTAATCAGATAATGTAAAAATTGTGCCATTTTATTAAAAACGCATCAAATTGGCAGAGAGGTAGAGAATTAAATTTGGAAACTAATTGGATATGGAACCACACCTGCACAGGTCAAGTTTACAATTGTCACCTAAGTCCAAAAAAAGGTCAATGAGGTAAAAAATACATTAAAACAACGCAGAATAATGTTGCGTAACTCTAACACACATAACATTCTCATGGATCTAATTGTGACATACATTTCGCGACATTAATCAAAGAATGTCTTCTTCATTAAAGGGACACGAGATTTTATGATGATAGCATCAAATTTTCACGGTGTTTTTGTGAATGAAGTAAACAACGCCGCGTCATCGTCGTCATCAACATCAATGTGTAATACGAGAAATACGTTTGTCATCTGTGATCCGGGTACCGTATCACAGTATCGCCATGACTGATGTGTTTTTATCGGCCTCTTCAATAGTGGAGGAGTAGTCCATTCCACGTCCTTTTCAACCACCTCTGGTAACACGTCCAGATTGCACGCCTGAGCTGACACATTGTCCTGGTCACTCCATGATTTGACGCAGCTGGTTTTTAAGGCTTGATAGTCATGCCGGCTTTCTTTTCTTTTTCTTCCGGGCTCACCCATGGCGGCAAGCTTTTCTTGTCTCGTCTTTTCGTAGAAGGGACTTCTCCGGCTCGTTTTCTTCTTCTCGTCCTTTCACGGTAACTCCGCAGTTTCCATAGCAATTGCAGTGGTGGGTTTCCTACTGCTCCTGCGCTAGGTGAAACTGGATCACGCACTCTACTTTTCCACACATTCTCAAGAATATCTGCAGTGCCTTGACATTTCAATGTGAAGATCGGGTAATTATCGGTTCACTGGTAGCGCTCAGCCTGTAATAATATTAGAGCATGGATGTAGGAGAGAAGCCCGAGAGTAAGAGAAAGCTCTACCCTAATTTCATTACGCAACGCCGATTATCCCATTATATCACGTGGCCTCAGTGTAGCATAGACCAACAAGGCCGCTTCCTCGGCAGTAGTTCGAGGTACTCTAACTGGGCACTCCCTATTGGAACCGGGGCTCCGCCCCGGCCCCGGGTATGACTTTTCAAGCTACTACGGCAGGGAGTACCTTTCCATGTTCCATGTTCATCGCCGACAGAAGCTGGGCTCGCTCCGTTGAACAGATAATGACCTTGCGCATGACCTGTGCGCAGGTGGTTTGTTTACATGTGGATACTAAAACACAAAGAGATTGAGTCGAAATTAACATACAACGAAATTCTGAGTATTTCAGTCCAAAAATATCGGAGATAGCATGTTCCTAAAGAGTTACATTGATTTTATTTTTGAAAACTTGGACTGTTTTTGAAAAAAACAGAACGAAACGCCGTATTTCTAAAGTGTGATTTTGGAGACGAAATCTAACTTTAGAATTGAAGAATAAGAATGCCGTAATCTAAACAATGACAACCATACCTTGACAGTGCCCGGAGTTGCCCCGTTTTCCCTCAATTTGGTCACGAAAGTTGGCCATATTACCACATATTGTAAAATGTATTTTAACAGATAATGGTACAAATTGATGCAGTTTATTAAAAAAAGCATCAAATTTGGCAGAGTTGTAGAGAATTAAATTTGGAAACAATTGGATATGGAACCACTGCACAGGTCCAAGTTCAATGTCCACTAGATCACAAAGGTCAATTGAGGTTCAAAATACATTAAAACACGCAGAATAAGGTTGCGTAACTCTAACAAATCATAAACATTTTCATCGATCTATTTGTGACATACATTTTCTACTTAATCAAGATGTTCTTCTTCATTTCAAGGGACACTAGATTTTTAATGAGGATACAAATTTTGTATAAATTTGCTCTTTGTTTGTACAATATCACCGAGGACAGTTCTTATCGTAGGTTTATTGAACAAAAGAAAAAAACAAAACCC